>SNQJ01S0003039.1:209133-227395 GCA_010110895.2 Picea sitchensis
AACCCCCCTGCCACAGCTGGGGGCAGGAGAAAGAAAAAGGAGCCCACAGCTCCCCTTCCTCCACACATCCCACCACCTTGTGCACTATGTGAGAAAGAGGGACACCCAACCAAAAACTGCCCATCTCTACCAGAGTTACATAATTTGATTCCACTCAATCACACTCCCCCAACACTCGCCACTACAGCTAGTCCTGCCACTAACACCCCCCCCCCTTCCACTAATAAAGGGTTGCAGACCAAATTGGCTTGTGATATATGTTTAGAATATGGCCATTATACCCACCACTTCCCAACACTGCCATGCTTTCGGCAGACATTAGCCGCAGTACGCCAGATCTTCCAGAGAAACCCCAGTCCTGCTACATCCTCCTCCACCAATATCACTGACATCTGGTATGTCACCACTTCAGTTAATGAACGTATGAGATGCCCTTGCTCTCTCTGCAATTCATTAGCTCATTTTACATACCAGTGTCCTATGATCCTTGAATACAGGCAACGCCAATTGACCCTGCTTCCATGGCCCGCAGAGGTGATAATTGACATTACCTCATCGCTAGAGGATCTTCATGTCATTTCTCATGAACCCGAGGCCCTTCCAACACCTCCTTGGTTCTTAAATGACTTATCTGAGGATACACCCCCCAATCCCCCCAACTCTCCCATTCATTCCCCTACAGACATTTTACACCCAACTACCACAGGTACCCCTCAGTACTTTAATATATGGTTTATGTCGAGTGAACCCTCACCATCTCCTAACATTGTTCCCCCTGCTTCTTCCTCACCAAGGGGCAACCACACGACCACTGTCACCGACATCACTCCTCATGACCCCTTGTATTCTCGTCACTTCCAATGAGACGATGAAATACTTGAAAAGTTAAACCACCGAAACCTCCCATGGGATGCACTACACCATCGCACACTCTTCTCTCCATAGGAAGCCTCCATGCCTCCTAACCAAAACCCCACTTACGCAGTCGAAATCAAGGATTTTATCCCATCAGGTCCTATCGACTGGTTCAACAATCCCATTCATGTCCCTGATGCTTTCGAAGAAGGAAACATGGCCAACATTTCCCCGACCATTAAAATCGACATTTCCATAAAAAATGGCATCGTTGAAGAAATCACCATTGGAGCTGCTTGCACTCCTAAGAAAATCACCACATATAAATCCCTCTTCCAAGAATATTGAGATATTTTTGCATGGTCCTACACGGAAATGCCTGGCCTCGATCCCTCTATCGTCGAACATCGCATCGACACCTGGCCTGACATTACACCAGTTCATCAAAAACAACGACCGCTACACCCATCCAAAGCCGTGACCATCAATGCCGAGATTGACAAGTTACGCGCTTCCAGGTTCATTTACCCCATTGCCTATACCTCATGGGTTTCCAACCCTGTACCCGTTAACAAAAAACATGGCACTATCCGCGTTTGCACAGACTTTTGTGATCTCAATCACGCATGTCCCAATGACAATTTCCCAATGCCTTTCATCGACCAAATTATCAACGATTGTGCCAGCCATGAGGCTCTATCCTTTATGGATGGTTTCTCTGGTTATAATCAAATTCAAATCCACCCCGCCGATCAGTATAAAACCACATTCACTACCCCTTGGGGTACTTTTGCATATCGTGTCATGCCTTTCGACTTAGAGAATGCCGGTGCAACTTTCCAGTGGGCTATGACATACATCTTTCACGATCTGGCACATATCATCCTCGCCTACTTGGACGACCTCACAGCTCGATCCAAGAAATGCACCCAGCATCTCGATGATTTACGAATCATCTTTCAATGGTGTCTTCAGTACAAAATCCGCTTGAATCCTCTCAAGTGCGTGTTCTGTGTCACCGCAGAGCACCTCCTCGGCTTTGTTGTTTCCCAAAGCAGTATTATCATAGACCCCCTCAAAGTCCAAGCGATCACCGAAATTCCACCTCCCCGGAATTTACGTCAACTTCAGAGCCTACAGGGCAAAGCTAACTTTCTTAGACGCTTTGTCCCAGATTACGCCATACGCGCACACAGTTTCCTTCGCTTACTACGTCACGACATCCCATTTCACTGGGAAGACCATGCCCAATAGTCATTTGACGATCTTAAAACAACACTTTCAAATGCACCTTTAATTAGTGCACCTGACTACAATCGTGACTATATCCTCTACGTATCATCATCAGTTGTATCAGTAGTCGGCGTTCTTGTCCAGCTAGGTGATGACAATCATGAACATGTCATTTATTACGTTAGTAGAAACCTCTCAGGGCCACCCTTGAAGTATACACATGAAGATAAACTTTCTCTTACAGTCATCCTCGCAGTCCAGAAACTGTGCCACTACATTCTGCTTCGCACAACAAAGGTCGTTGTAGATTCCAACCCTATGCAGTACTTGCTCAGTCGTCAACAAGTTAACGGAAAATTTGCTCGATGGATCGTTATCCTTCAGGAGTACGAACTCAAGTTATCAACACCTAAGAGTAAGAAGGCCCTTGTTCTCTCCGAACTTGTCACGACCCTCCCCTTTGACACCACCAGTGCCCCCGTCAACACCGACTTTCCCGATGAACATCTCTTTTACATCACTTCAGATGATCCTTGGTATGGTGACCTCCTCATTTATATCTGAACTCAAAATTTCAGTAACCACCTTTCACGAGATGATCTTCATCATATTCACCATCAGGCCCCCCTCTACCTCCTCATCAGAGACATCCTATACCAATGTGGATTCGACACCATTCTTCGTCGATGCCTGACTATTGACGAGGCCAATAGTGTCTTAAACGACTGCCACAACGGCACATGTGGGGGCCATGTTTCGGGCATATCCACTGCTCAAAATATTATCTGAGCCAGTTACTTTTGGCCTACCTTGTTTCATGATTGCATTCATGTCGTAAAACGATGTGAGCAATGTCATCTCTATGCCAATAAAGCCCGAGCTCCCCTTGCTCTTCTTCACCCTGTCATCACTGCCAGCCCTTTTTGTAAATGGGGCATCGACTTCATGACTTGTAATCCCCCCTCCAGCAATGGTCACAAATACATTGTTGTCGCCGTTGATTACTTCACCAAATGGGCAGAAGCTATGCCCACCTTCAACAACACCACTGACACTGCAACACGTTTTTTCTTTAACCATGTCATATCTCGCTTTGGAGTACCCCTCCAACTCGTTTTTGATCATGGGAAACACTTAGAGAATGAGATCTTCGTCGAACTCTCATCTTGGTTAGGGTTCTCTCACGAATTTGCCTCACCATATTACCCTCAGTCTAACAGACAAGTCGAAGTAGTTAACAAAGTCCTCAAGACCATGTTACAGCACACGGTTAATAAACATAAAACCAATTGGCATCATATGTTATTTTCCGCACTATGGGCTTACCGTACAGCTATGAAAATAGCTACTGGTTTCACACCATTTCATCTAGTCCATGGGGTTGAGACCACTCTTCCCATCGAGTGTGAAATTCCCACCTTACGCACCACAATTGAGCTATTACCCGACACTGCTCCAATGGAGCAGCGCATGCTGAACTTGGAGTCTCTGGATGAATATCGTCGATCTTCCTTACAGAACAATGAGGCAGCTAAAAAATGATCCTGTAGCCTTGGTCCTGGGCGCCTGAACTCCAAAGTAGTAGGGGATTTGGTAAATAAGCTCTATATATGATTAGTGTGATGCATGATTTGGTGTGTATCCTGCCTAAGCTTCTAACTGCTCTGCCTCACTATCGTGCCTCTATTCGGAGGGGGCCTGAACTCTGACAAGGAGGTGGATTATTGTTCTCTGAGAATGAAGCGGGAGAGAAGATATTAGAAGGGAGCCCTATCGATATGGGAAATTCATGAGTGAGAGGGTCTAGTGAATTTATCCGTCATTTGCATTTTCCCATTTCAAAAGTCAATGAAGCATTATCGCAACGCCACCTCACCCATCAGATGGATGAGCGACTTCGTTCCTCGCCCCTTTTGGTCGAGTCACTTAACGTACCTTTCATTACTGAAATTGCCATATTTATAGGCCAGGTTCAGACTCCCTATCATTTCGTTATGCCCACTTTTGTTCCTGAAAAAAGGCTACCTTTGATCGCCATGTCAACCTTCGCTCATTTCGCGAAGGTGACCTTGTCCTGGCTTACGATATCTCTCATGATACCTTTGGCCACGACAAATTTGAGTCACTCTGGCATGGCCCATACATTATCCAACATTTCCTCACCAAAGGCGCATACATCCTGGCCTCCCCTGAAGGCCTCTCTCTCAAAGAACCTGTCAACGGGTTGTATCTCAAGAAATTTTACGCTTAAACGTAGTCATTCTACTTTAGGTTATTTATTTTATAGAGTTTTTAATCTTTTTCCTCCCTCATGTCTAATTTAACCTTTGTGCTATTGACAGATGCTTCCTACACCAGCCTACCACATCGGTTACGCCGACGGTGCCAGTTGTTGGACACAAAATCTCGCTTTGGTTGCTTGGGCTCTCTACACCCCCTCACATGAAATTCTCCATTCGAGCGGCATATGTTTAGGTTCAGCAACCAACAACCAAGCTAAATACACCGCTATCATTGGCCTCCTGGCCGATGCCTAGCATCATCGTATTCGTCACCTTAGCATCTTCCTTGACTCTCAACTAGTCGTACTCCAGCTCAACAATGTGTACCGCATCCGTGATCCTTACCTCTTTCGCAAATACCTGCAGGTTAGACTTTTATCTCGACATTTTGATTCCATTACATTTAAACATATTCCAAGACAATTGAATCAAATTACGGATAACCTAGCTAATATTGTGTTAGATTGGCATATATCACATCAATCTACCTCTACACATACATAAACATATCACACAAACTGTCATCACATATATAGATTAGACATCATCAAAAAATTCACAAAACACATGTAAACACCACATCGATCTCACAAATGTATACTCATGTATATATCAAAAGGTCCACAGTGTCATCCAACTGTTTACATACAAAACTACAACTATCCGCAGGCCAATGAAGCACCTCAGTACAAAATGGGCTCACCAGCCTATATACAAAAAATATATATACATCAATGCATCGAGCACCACTCACGGTGCCTCTAGAGCACCACCGCCTACTCCTCCCTCAGGCGGTGGCAACCCACCAACACCTACCCCAGACAGTGGTGGTCCACCCCCTACCGGCCCCTCCTGCCCCGGCAACAGTCGTCCGATCGTCATCGCAGCAGCCACTGCTGCTCGTCGAACTATGGCCCGCCATGGCGGAGGCACCCCCACACACTGCTCCAGGAAAGCCGCATCTTGGATGCGAGACCATATGCCCTCAGGCACATCCTGTAACAATGCCTCCAGACGACGACGTATGTCCTCAAAATCCACTCCGGTAGCCGCCGAAGGAGCGTGTGATGGCCCAGCACCAGGGTCATCAAACCAAGGTCTCCTCGTTGTCCTCTCTGGCTCAGCAGGTCGCACCGTGGCGTCCTCACGTCGACGTCTCTCTCCCCGCGGAAGTCTCTCCGGCTCCAAACGAGCCAGCGCTCTCTGCAACTCCACCTCGCGCCCACGAGGTGCCACATCTGCACATGCAAACAAACAAAAGATAGTATCAACATATATATCATATACATAAGGCATGCTATCTCAAAAAACACAAAAACATACATATCAACATCATCAATCAACATACCTCGGCGGTCAAACACCTCCCCTGGAGGTAGCACCATGTCCGGATCATCTTGGAAGTCAACCCCGACATAGGGGTACCGTAGTATCACCTGCGGCATCTGCCGCCATACCTGTGTCGCCTCTGCAGTGAAGAAGTGGCCACCCTCGCCACCACCATGGTGAAGCAACACAGTCGACCACCACCTCAGCCGTGGCTCTCGTGCCCTAGGTGCACCCAATAGAATCCTAGGGTGCAACATCGACACCCTCTCTAGAAACCAGGCCACCAGGATGGACTCGAAGGAAAACTCCCCCGTATCCGTGGACCGACAGTGGTCCAACTGCTCCACCATCCTCGAGTGTAGCGTAATCTCCCAGGAAAAATTCTCACCGGCCAACACTCTCCCCATCACCATCAGCTGGCCACCGTTGATCCGCTGCGTCGCTAGTGACCCATACACTCTCACAATAATCGCTGCTATGCAACAATGTGCTAGGGAATCCATTGCCCCGATACTCACAACTGTGCCAAACATATAGTTCAGCCCCAAACAATATCTCTGGCCCACCGTCGCGAGCGGTGTATCCCTAGGAAGCTCCAGCTCCACTGGTAGGGGTGTTTCCCGAAATGGGAGCCTAGTCAGAAAATACACGTCCTCCACCGCAGTGAAGGGAATCTACTCTCCCCACACTATGAAGCAGTGCAGGTCCAAACTCCACATCCGAATAAGAAACTGCAGTAGATACTCCTGCTTCCGTATCAAGGGGCACTCAAAGAAATTCAACAGCCCACAGGCTGCCAAATTTGCACGTATGCCTGGCTCCTCAATAGCCACGACATATCGCAGCTGGGACCAATCCCGCTCTCGCCAACCAATCAACATTGTGCACACAGCTCACCTGCACAAACAAAAAACTATCCTCAGTCAGCCACATGGACAATCAAAAACATCAAAAAGACACGTTTTATACCCATTAACCTTGCCTCCATGGTGCGTTTTTTTTTCACCCACAGGCGCGCACACATGCGTGCTTGTACACCTTACAGGCGTGCACATATGCACACCTGTTCACTACATAGGCATACCTGAGTGCACACATGTTCACTACAGAGGCACGCTCTCAAGCACGCCTGTTCACTCTACAAGCGTGCACATGTGCGCGCCTGTTCAACCGACAGGCGCGCACACGTGCATGCCTGTTCAGCCGACAGGCACACCCATCGTGCGTACCCTTAATTCCCTTAACCGCGCTCCCATGCGCATCTATCTGGTGGATAGGCATGCACGTGTACACGCCTATTACCGGATCGCCCACGCATGTGGGGCCCATACCCCCTAAAACACCTCTGTACGGCCCTCCATACAGCCCCTGCCCAGAAAATGAAATCCTAATTCTATGCAAGATGATCAGATCACTAAACTGATGCTCGCGAGTCCTCAATCAGATGCCTCGTCCTCCCCGAATCTCACAATCTCCTCTGAATTCTTCTCGTCTAATCACTATAGTAGCAAGTACAAATGAGGTGGCAATGTGGGCCCTACAGCTATATATAGGCCTTTTTTCCAAACTTCCACTCACCATTCTGGGAGCCCACGGTGTCCAATTCTCTATTCGTCTTCAGCCACGGGATCAACATCCCGTCATCTACATCACAACAGTCCCTGGGCCTCTTTTCATCCTGAGCCCCCAGGGCGCCATTTTTTCATACCCTGATCAGGTACGCATGCGCATATTCACACTTATCAAATACATGCTCATATCTTCAATTCTCTTCAGATATTGTTCATGTCGGGTATTTGGTTTTCATGTGCACAGGTACATGCTCATCCTACATCAACAGAACCCCTTTAGGCATATACTCAGCACTGGCATGCAGTCCTTCCCTCTGTATCGCACTTACATTTCCAGTCACACCCTCTAACATTTGCCTCTAGGATCCCCATTCCCGGCTCTGTAGTACCCACACCTCCATTTGCATCTTCGGTACTGTCACCCGGTAGCATTCTTACCCACATGAGTTGTCCCATTCATAGCACCTTTTGTCACTTCTGATACTCATGCTGTTTTTCAAAACCCTTTAGGGATGGGAGTCCCAATAGTCTTACATCATGTCATGAATCAACCACATACTCCTTCTCCTCATTTTTCTAGCTTTCCCAACGGAATCCCAGATTATCTCTCCACATTTCTATGGTCGGGCTGCACCTCCACAGTAGCATGAACCCTCCATTTCATCCACAATCCATCTATCCATCTGCAAATCTCCCTTCATTTCACCTACCTCATACAGAAACCCACCCATGGGGCCCCCACCCTTCATCAGTTCTTCGAGCAAATTATACCCTACCCGGGCCCACCATATCACACTGGGGCACCCGTTTCTGTATTTGTACACTTCCCCCCAAATATTCGTTATTTATTGTACAAACGCCTTTATTTTTAGTCATTACATTACCTTTTTGTCATCACCTTTGGGCGACCTACTTCCCTTTTTGGCCAACTGCAACCCATGTCACCCTTGGTTGGAGCACTACTTATCATCCACCCTTGCCGACATGGTACATATCTTCAGAGTATCCCATAGGCCACTTACCTCTGCCCTATGAATTTGTTCACCTTGTCCCGCCTCTGGCACAACTTATCCCCGGTCTTGTCATCCCCCTGACACTCGACCTCATTGAACGGTTGCGGCCACTTTTTATCTCACACATACTCCAACCAAGGGTCTTGAATCTTCCCACATCTTGACTTTGTCCATGTACCTCCTCCACTTCCTCACCTCACCTAGTAGATTTCACGAAGCCATTTGCCTCTGGGAGTTGTGTCCCCCTTTTTTGTCGACATCAGCACAGTTTTCCACTCAATATCGACAGTATCTTGATTCTCATTATCCACTCAATGAGAGATCTCAGACGGCACAGGGTGAAACACCATTGATCCCTGCTATCGTTGACCCCCATAACATTCGATGCCAACACTTTCTCATGTTACGGTGGGTCTTACTTTGCGACTATTGCAGTTAGTTCTTTCATTTTCCGAAGACCTCTGAACTTGGCTGGGCTATCACTGCCCACATAATCGATGATACTTATTATCACGATCACTGCCTACTATTCAGAGTATGTTCATCTACAGAATTGTCTTCTACCTTTATCATGACCACCCCTGAGGGTGCTACAGTTGTCTACACCAACACTTCAGTCATATGTTTTGTAGTTACATGACACGAGCATGGGGCATGCCCGCCTCATTTGTACACAGTTTTCTATTTTCCACACCTCATGGAAGGTCGGGTCCTACTGGTTCTTTTTTCCCTCCAACGGATCACTCTCGACGATCCCACTATTTCTCTCTCTTACAAAAAAATTCTCAGTAGAAGAAACATTGATGGATTTCGGCTATACGTATGCTGCTAACCTCATCCATCAGGGGGCATCTGTTATCACTGAAATTTCGTCCGCACATGGTTACAAGAACTCAGCATCATCAAACAGTGACGAAGTCATCCATGGACCTGAATTAACACCAAATCATTCATAAAAGGGTAAAAAATTATACAAAGTAGTGAAAAATTGAAGGGCGCTATGAAGACACTGGGCGTGCACGCACATGCACAGAATAGGAACGCAGAAATCGTGCACATGTGCACGATGCGCAACTGTTATCACAAAAATATGCGCACCTGCTAAACGATGCATTTATGAGAGTGGTCAGCCTCCCACCCACTTATGGTTCAACTCCCAAGCCGATTTGACCCTCAAATCTGGACTGGATTCGACTGGATGGCTGGTCAAAGACCTAGAAATGCCATAATTAGCCTCTTTTCACACTACAAAGCAGTTAAACAATAGCTCAAAGGAATGCTATAAAAAGGCCATGGATGCACCTCATTTTTCAAGGAATTCAAGGTAATGTTATGCTGCCTCTATTCTCTTGAGGACTCCATCCTTGTCAAGATCATATTTTCACCATTGCATTGGGCAATCCATCTCACTCATTGAGTGTATTTGTAAAGAGTTCTTTCATCATTTTCCATTTTTCTTTGTTGTAAGAAGAGCTAGCTAGTGGGGGTCCAAGAGCCCTCCCTTGGAGGAAGAAGGGACTCATAGTCCCCTTTCTTCTTGGTGTATCATTTCACTAATAGATCAGCTTCAACATTGGTGACATGGGTCTTATGGTTCTTTTTGTTTCTATGTCCCTATGCTCATGAATTTAGTTGTTATTGCATTTCTTAGTTTAATTCCTAATTGTAGTTTTTTATTTTCTTTCCCTAACTCTTTTCCTTGTAGTTGTCCTACTCAGCAGACCCAACTGAGCTTGAAAGCACCTCTATTTTTCTCACTAAGGTGACGGAAGAGGTGCAACAGTGAGTATGATAAAAAAAAATGCTCCCCAAGGGCTGAGAGTGGAAAGTGGCCCAAGGAATATGATTGTGTAGGTGGCAGGATTCTGGTCTTATGGTTGAAGACAGATTGAAAAATAGACATTCGGAGCTCCCAGAAGTGAGTCTGGAATTTTTGGAAAACGGACTATATATAGCTGTAGGGCCCACAATGCTACCTCATTTGTCCCTGCTGTCGTAGTGAGTGGACGGGAAATTTGAGAGGAGATTTGGAGATTTTGGGTGATCGAGGTAGCCGTTCTAAGATTCGTGAGTTTCAAATTAGTTGTCATATCCTTTTGCATAGGACTTAGGGTTTTGTTTTTTGGGCATGGTTGTACAGGGGTCGTATAGGGGGTTTTAGTGAGTGTGGGCCCCCTAGTGCATGGGCAATCAAAGGATTCCTGTGCATGTGTGTGAAGATGTATCTTTGATAGCCATGCATGGGGGCGTTCAAGTGAGGAAAATAGGAGTGCATGGAATGCGTGCCTGTGCGAATCACAACAGCGCATGCGTGCACGGATGTGGTCCTGATAGTCGCGCATATGTGCGCAATTGTGTGACGAACAGTCGCGCCCTAAGGTGCATCTATTTATGTGACAGTGGCACATGCGTGTGCCCCTGTATCTCCAACAGGAGCGCATGTGTGCGCGACTATGGGATGAATAGGCTTTCATATGTGCGCTTGTGGGGAAAACAGCCGCACCTTTGAGGCAAAGATGAAAAGTGTAAAAACTTGAATTTTTTGGATTGTTTAGATGTTTTTTTTTATGGGTGATGATAGCTGATCGAGTACTACATATGTGGAGGCAGGTGACCAGTCCTAATGATGTCGATTCATTGGAGGGAGAGAGATTGGTCATGCCTGCGAGAGGTAGTGACCAATGAGGAGCCAACGGTCTGTGATACTTTGGCAACTTGTGGGCTGCTGAAGCTCTTCGAGTGCCCCCTGATACGAGCCCAAGAGTACCTCTTGCAGTTCTTGATTTGGATGTGGAGTCTGGATCTTCATTGTTTTATGGTGTGGGGTGAGCAACTACCTTTTACTGCATTGGAGGATGTATACTTTCTGATGGGGCTCCCTTTCTGGGGAACCCCTTTACCGACAGAGCCCATGATACCAGGGGACAGGTAGTAGATTACCTTAGCCCAGAGGTACTGTATGGGAGAGAAATTATTGTCGAGTTTTGTGGTGAGTATTGGGGCGATGGAAGCCCTTGTTCATCATTGTTTGGCAGCAATGGTTGTGAGAGTATATGGGTCCCTTGCGACTCAACGGATTAGTGGCGGTCAACTGAGGATTATGGAGAGGGAATTGGAAGGTGAGAATTTTGCCTGGGGCTTGATGCTACATGCCAATATGTTAGGGAAACTGGACAGGTGTCGAGTTGCAGATTCGAGGGAGTTCACTTTTGGGTCTATCTTGGTGGCCTGGTTCCTAGAGAGGGTGCCTATGTTGTGCCTGAGAGTGCTATTGAGTGCACCTAGTGTGCGAGAGTGACAACTGAGGCGGTGGGCGACAATTTTGATTCATCACAGTGGTGGGGAGGGTGGCCACTATTTCACGGTCGAGGTTGCAGAGGTGTGGCATCAGATTCCACAGATCATACTACGATACCCGTATTTCGGGGTGGACTTTCAGGATGATCTGGAGATGGTGTTACCCCCAAGAGAGGTGTTCGACCGCAGAGGTATGATGTGCTATTTTGATTTTTTATATAGTATAGCATGTATATTTTTATGTATGGGTGGATGTTGATGCTATCAATTGTTTGTTGTATGTGCAGATGTGGGGCCTCGTGGGTCCGAGGTTGAGATGGTTAGAGTTCCAGCTCGTCAGGGGCCGGTGAGACCTCCACAGGGAGATCCATGGGAAGGAGAGAGGCAATGATAGGAGGATGCTGAGGTGAGACCCATTGATGAGGAGAGAGTGGCTAGGAGATGTCACTTTGATGACCCTGGTGTAGGTTCGTCGCATGCTCCTTCGACCGAGGCCGGGGGAGAGTTTGAGGATATTCACCGTCGCTTGGAGGTGGTGCTACAGGGAGTGCCCGAGGGCATGTGGTCATGGATCCAAGACGAGGGAGTGCTGGAGAAGTGCATGGGTGTTCTGTTAGTGTGGCGGACCATGGTCCGAAGAGCAGCAGTAGCAGGTGTTGTGATGACTAGGCGGTTGCCCCCAGGGCCGGAGGGACTGATAGATGGTGGGGTACCGCCTCCCGAGAGAGGGCCAAGTGGTGGTTCTCTAGAGGCCCCATGAGTGTATCTATATGTATTTTTGTATTTTTTTGTATTTATATAGGCTTGCAAGCCTACTTGGTGTGGTGACACCAGTTTTGTATCGATAGGGGCGAGGTGGTTCATCGTCCTACGTATGTTGTATATGTACTATATATATTTTTTTGTAAACATTTTGATGGCACATTTGACCGATATATATATATGGATATACATTTTGGGATCTTTGTGATGCTCTCATGTTTTTTATGTTTTTTTTTTATGATGTCTAATTTATATGTTGTGACAGATTATTGATGTTTGATGTATGTGTACTGGTAGCTTGATGTGATAAATGCCAATATAACACTAGGTTAGCCATGTTATCTGCTATTTGATTAAGTTGTCTTGGAATATGCGTAAATGTGGAATCAAAATGTCGAGATAAAAGTCTAACTTGCAGGTATTTATGAAAGAGGCAAGGATCGCGGACACAGTACACATTGTTGAGCTAAAGTACAACAAGTTGGGAATCTAGTAAGACGCTAAGGTGACGAATATGATGGTGGCTAGCCTCGGTGAGAAGACCAATGATGGCAGTGTATTATTTTTGGTTGTTGGTTGCTGAGCCCAAACATATGCTGCTGAAGTGGAGCAATTCATGTGAGGGAGAATAGAGGGCCCAAGCGGCCAAAGCGAGATTCTGTGTCCAATGGCTAGCTCCGTCGGTGTAACTGATGTGGTAGGCTAATGGAGGAGGCATCTGTCAATAACAAAAATGGTAAATTAGATGCAAGGTGTGTGGAAATAAGATTAAAAACTCTAAAAAAGTGTACAAAAAAGAAAATCCTAGTGTAGAATGGCTACGCTTAGGCGTAAAATTTCTTTAAGTACAACTCGTTGATGGGTTCTTTGAGAGGGTGGCCTTTAGGAGAGGCCAGAATGTATGCACCTTTAGTGAGGCAATGTTGGATGATGTAAGGTCCATGCCAAAGTGACTCAAATTTTCCATGGTCGAGGGTGTCGTGAGCGATATCGTAAGCAAGGAAGAGGTTGCCTTCATTGAATGAGCGAAGGTTGACATGGCGATCAAAGGTGGCCTTTGACTATTTTTTGGCTGCCTCATTGTTCTGTAATGAAGATGGATGATCCTCAACTAGGGACTCTAAGTTCAGAAAACACTGCTCCATTGGAGTAGTGTTGAGTAATAGATCAATAGCGGTGCGTAAGGTGGGAATTTCACACTTGATGGGAAGAGTTGCCTCAACCCCATGGACTAGATGAAATGGTGTGAAACCAGTGGTAGTTTTAACTACTGTGCAATAAGCTCATAGTGCGGAAAATAACATATGATGCCAATTGGTCTTATGTTTGTTAACCGTGCGATGCAACATGGTTTTGAGGACCTTGTTGACCACCTCTACCTGTCCATTGGACTGAGGGTATTATGGGGAGTCAAAATCATGGGAGAAGTCTAACCGAGAGGAGAGTTCGACAAAGATCTCATTCTTGAAGTGTTTGCCGTGATCAGAGACTAGCTGTAGTTGGACTCCAAAGTGGGAGATGACATGGTTGAAGAAGAAGCATGCTGCGATGTCAGCGGTGTTGTTAAATGTAGGCATGGCTTCAATCCACTTAGTGAAGTAATCGACTCTGACGATGATGTATTTCTGTCCATTGCTGGATGGAGGGTTGCAAGTCATGAAGTCTATGCCCCATTTGCAAAAGGGGTCGGCAGTAATGACCGGGTGTAGAAGAGCAGGTGGTGCTCATGCTTTGTTGACATAAAGATGACATTTGTCACATTGTTTCATAGTGTGGATGCAATCGTGAAACAATGTAGGCCAAGAATAACCGATGCGAATGATTTTTTGAGTGGTGGACATCCCAAAGAGGTGACCCCCACAAGCTCCATTGTTGCAATTGTTCATGTCTCAATCGGCCTCATTGATAGTCAAACATTGGCGGAGTATAGTGTCGACCCCTCTTCGATATAAGATATCACTGATAAGTAGGTAGAAGGGAGCCTGGTGACAAATACGTTGATGATTGTCTCGAGAGAGGTGGTTTTCGAATTTCTGTGTTCGAAGGAAGACGAGAAGATCGTTGTACCAAGGGTCATCTGAGGAGATGTAAAAGAGATGTTCGTTGGGGAAGTCGTAATTGATTGGGGTATGGGTGGTATCGGAGGGAAATGCCATGATGAATTTAGTGAGGGCAAGGGATTTCTTGCTCTTGGGTGTTGAAAATTTGAGGTCATGCCCCTGAAGGATGATGATCCATTGGGAAAATTTACCATTAATTTTCCAGCGATTGAGCAAGTATTGCATGGGGTTGGATTCTGCTACGACTTTGGTAGTTTGAAGAAAGATGTAATGGCACAATTTCTGGACTGCGAGGACAACTGAAAGGGCCAATTTCTCTTTGTGTTTGTATTTCAATGGTGTCCCTGAAAGATTTTTACTAATGTAGTAAATTACATGCTCACGATCATCGTCCCCTAGTTGGACAAGAACTCCTGCTACTGATATGGCTGAGGCCGAGATATAGAGGATGTATTCGTGGTTATAGTTGGGTGGAATAATTAATGAGGCATTGGAGGGGGTCGTTTTGAGATCATCAAAAGTGTTTTGGGCATGTTCGTCCCATTGGAATGGGATATCATGACATAAGAGGTGAAGGAAACCATGTGCCTGAGTGGCATAATCAGGGACAAAGCGGCTTAAAAAGTTAGCTTTACCTTGTAGGCTCTACAATTGGTGTAAATTACATGGTGGGGGAATTTCCATGATGGCTTGGACCTTGAGGGGGTCGACTGTGATGTCATGTTGGGAGACGATGAATCCAAGGAGGCATCCAATAGTGACTCAGAATATGCACTTGAGGGGATTCAATCGGATATTGTACTGATGACACCTGTGGAATACAATGCGTAAGTCATTCAGGTGTTGAGTGCATTTTTTGGAGTGAGCGGTGAGATCGTCCAAGGAGGCGAGAATGATTTGAGCCAGATCATGAAAAATGTATGTCATGGCATGTTGGAAAGTGGCTCCTGCATTCTTGAGGCCGAAAGGCATGACACGATACACAAAAGTGCCCCAGGGAGTAGTGAATGCGGTTTTGTACTAATCGACTAGGTGAATTTGAATTTGGTTGTAGCTAGAGAAATCATCCATGAAGGAAAGAACCTCGTGACCAACGCAATCATCGATAATTTGGTCAATAAAGGGCGTTGGAAAGTTGTCTTTGGGATAGGCGTGATTGAGATTGTGGAAGTCCGTACAGACGTGGATAGTGCCCTATTTTTTGTTGATAGGGACGGGGTTGGTGATATTAAAATGAAGAAGGCTTGTATCTTTGAAAATATTTGCAAGTAAAATTTATGTGTTAAAATGAAAATGGATCAACTTTGCAACACAACTTTAATAGAATTTTCTCATTCAAGATGCATATAAACAAAAGCAATAAGAGTGAACAGAAAACACATAACACAACAAATGATAAAGGAGTTCACCCCTCTCTTGGGCTAGATCTCCTGGTCTAGCTTCCAATGGATCATTTGTATTATTTTCTCAGAGTGCTTTACAATGCTCAAAATGCCAAATAGACTGCTCCAGTGGCTTCAGAACGTCCAAAAAACCCTAGCTGGGCTTTTTCGACACCTTGTTTGGCCAAAAATTGAAGAAGATAGGTTTCCTGGAAGTCCCCCTTCAAACTTGTTGTCTCTGCATCTACAAAACGCACCCCCTTGTTGGCTCAGCCTAGCCCACACACATATTTAAGCGTTAAAACTTAGCACCGGAAACAACCGCGCAAACCGTGCAAACTGTAGGACGGTTACGGGTGCACCTAGCCCCTAACCGTCAAGGGCAAGGTCGTATGACCCATATGACCACGCGCAAGTGCAAACATAGGCCCCCATTTCCACAAGCTAATGGTTAAAGGACAAGTGGAAGGTCGTTTGTATAACTGTTGAAACCAAATCAAAATGGAACCGTGTGTGTGCCAAACGATATAGCAATGGGTCATATGTTAACGCAATATGCGACCAAGGGCTGGGGCTAAGCCCCAACCCGGTCGCGCCCCAAATATCCACATATGCAAACATATATAAATATATTTCCATATATATAACAAGGACCAAATAGTGGCACACCGGTTGGCGGACCTTCCCAAGTCTCTTCCCCCTGCCCAGAGGTCACGGGGTCGACTTCGGCCAACAACATAATTTTAAACCAATGTATATATGACATGTGGCGTCCATTGATTGGGCCACGTGTCACCATCCCATTCACTGTAAAAATTCCATGTCACATGCCAACTGTCCACACAACTATCTGCCATGTGTCATATGGACTACCACGTCAGTATCCGTATGGACTGTAGAGTCACCATCCCTTTTTTTGCCCGTTTGTCAT
The DNA here is from genome assembly GCA_010110895.2 of Picea sitchensis. Classification (NCBI taxonomy): domain Eukaryota; kingdom Viridiplantae; phylum Streptophyta; class Pinopsida; order Pinales; family Pinaceae; genus Picea; species Picea sitchensis. Next base: position 225,849 of record SNQJ01S0003039.1, read on the forward strand.
TTTGAACATAACGCGATATCTCTCGCTCCCGATGTTCGTTTGAACCCAAACGAGTTGTGTTGGGTTTGTAACGATGAGGCCTATTCTCTCATTTGATTTGAAGCGATTCTGAGCAGTTTGAATGTTTGAGCAAAATTTGATTCCCTGGATCACACCTCCCCATTGGAAATCTTTTGGACCTCCAAAAGACTATTTTCAGTCTATTTGAAGATGAGGGTATAGTTCCCTCACCTTTCCAACCTCAATCCACTTGGATTTTCTTGGATTTGTACCTTTAATATCAACTCGAAGATACTCCACATTTCCTCGTTTTGAAGTTCGTATTCTCCTGTCAAGGATTGTGTCTTCATGCAGTTCTGTAAGATATTATGGGGAAAACTCATCTATAGAAGGAATCTGAACATGCTCTCCTTGATCATCAATCAAAGGAGGCTCATACAATTTCAAATTATCAATATTAACAACTGCATACATTTGCATATAAGGAGACAAATCTAAATGAAAGGCATTGTTACCAATCTTGTCAATAATCTTGAAAGGACCATATCGAATTGGTTTCAATTTTTTACCTTCTCCTTTAAGCCTCTCCTTACTGATGTAAATCCAAACTTCATCTCCAACTTGGAAACTGTGATCAACACGATGCTTGTCATGTCTGATTTTGTACTTGGCTTGACTCTTTTCCAACTGCTCTTACACAATTTGATGTATCGACTGAATTTGTTCAATGAACTTTTCTGCCCTATCAATGTCATATTGACCATCAATAGCAATATCCTTCCCAAAGATAAAATCTAAAGGAGATTTGGGAAAATAGCCAAAACATGCTTCAAATGGCGACGTTTGAGTTGAAGAGTGCTTAGCTCGATTGTAAGCATGTTGAATGTAGTGTAAATTCTCATCCCAAAGTTTAGGATGCTTGCTGCAATGAGAACGAAGAAGATGCACCACAGTTCAATTTACCACTTCTGTCTGACCATCTGTTTGTGGGTGAAAAGCTGTGCTCTTTTTCAGTTTGGTGTCCATGAGTGCCCATAAACTCGACCAAAAACTTCCAACAAATCGAGAATCCCGATCAGAAACAATAGATTTAGGCAATTCAAAATGCACCCAAACATTTTGAAAGAACATTTGTGCCATTTGTTCAGCTGTAACCTGCTTCGTACAAAGCATCAAAATACACATTTTGCTAAATCGATCAACCACAACATAAAGATAATCATGATTTTGTCTAGACATAGGTAGACCTCCTACAAAGTCCATAGAAATACTTTCCCAAGGACGAGAAGGAACCGGAAGTGGAGTATACAAGCCCAACTTTCAATTGCTAGGTTTACTTGTGGCACATAACGAACATCCTCGAACATATCTTGAAACACTTTCATTCATTTTAGGCCAATAGTGGTATCTTTGCAAATTAGCCACTGTCTTGCCTACACCAAAATGACCAGCAATAAGAGAAGAATGGGCTTCTCTTATAATGTTGATTCTTTCCCCCTATGGAATACATAGCTTGCCAAGATGATACAAAAGATTATCATGCACAT
>SNQJ01S0003039.1:227405-285905 GCA_010110895.2 Picea sitchensis
AGAAGAAGAAGAAGAAGAAGAAGAAGAAGAAGAAGAATAAGAAGAAGAAGATGGAGGTGAGGGTGGTGGAGAAGCACCATTCCCTCCATTTCCATTTGGAGTTTTATCACCACTGTCTCCCTTGTGCTTTGAAGGGTTGGAACCTTCACCTTGTGACCTTGTATTCATTTCCATCAAGATTTTCATCATCTCTCTCATTTCCATGACAGCCTTTTTGAGATCTTCATCTTCTGCAGGAACATGTTCATGACTCTCTTCATGAGCCATACTTGGTGAATGCCTCCTTGAAACTTGCAGTGATGATATAAGCTTCCTCCTTGAATGATGAGAACTTGGCTCTACAAGTTGACCTTCTCCTCTTGTGAGTTTCAACCTTGTGAGCATCAGAAAACAAAACACTTGCAAATAATCAAGTCTTCAAAAACCTATGCTCTAATACCAACTTGATCTAAAAATGAAGAAGACTTGTATCTTGAAAATATTTGCAAGTAAAATTTATGTGTTAAAATGAAAATAGATCAACTTTGCAACACAACTTTAATAGAATTTGCTCATTCAAGATGCATATAAAAAACAACAATAACAGTGAATAGAAAACACATAACACAACAAATGATAAAGGAGTTCACCTCTCTCTTGGGCTACATCTCCTGGTCCAGCTTCCAATGGATCATTTGTATTATTTTCTCAAAGTGCTCAAAAATGTTCTTTACAATGCTAAAAATGCCAAATAGATTGCTCCAATGGCTTCAGAACGTCCAAAAACCCTTAGCTGGGCTTTTTCGGCACCTTGTTTGGCCAAAAATTGAAGAAGATAGGCTTCCTGGAAGTCCCCCTTCAAACTTGTTGTCTCTGCATCTACAAAACACACCCCCTTGTTGGCTCAACCTAGCCCACGCGCATATTTAAGCATTAAAACTTAGCACCAGACGCAACCGTGTAAACCGTGCAAACTGTAGGATGGTTATGGGCGCACCTAGCCCCTAACCATCAAGGGCAAGGTCATATGACCCAAATGACCGTGCGCAAGTGAAAACATAGGCCCCCATTTCCACAAGCCAATGGTTAAAGGACAAGTGGCGAGTCATTTGTATAACCATTGAAACCAAATCAAAATGGAACTACGCACGTGCCAAATGGTATAGCAATGGGTCATATGTTAACGCAATATGCGACCAAGGGCTGGGGCTAAGCCCCAGCCCGGTCGTGCCCCAACTGTCCACATATGAAAACATATATAAATATATTTCCATATATATAACAAGGACCAAACAGTGGTGCGCCGGTTGGCGGCCCTTCCCAAGTCTCTTCCCCCTGCCCGGAGGTCGTGGGGTCGACTCCGGCCAACAACATAATTTTAAACCAATGTATATATGACACGTGGCGGCCATTGAATGGGCCACGTGTCACCATCCCGTTCACTACAAACATGCCATGTCACATGCCAACTGTCCACACAACTGTCTGCCATGTGTCGTACGGACTGCCACTTCAACAGTCGTATGGACTATACAATCAACATCCCTTTTTTTTCCTGTTTGTCATTTTGAACAGAATACGATATCTCTCACTCCCAACGTCCGTTGGAACCCAAATGAGTTGTCTTTGGTTCGTAACGACGCGGCCTACGCTCTCATTCGATTTGAAGTGATTCTGAGCACTTTGAATTTGTCAATTTTGGCCTTGATGGCCGCTACTTTGGATGGGTGTAGTGGATGTTGTTTTTGATGGATAGGTGTGATATCTGGCCAGGTGTCTATACGATGTTCGACAATAGAGGGGTCAAGGCCAAGCATCTCTACGTATGACCAGGAAAAAATGTCTCGATATTCCTGGAAGAGAGATTTGTAGGCAGGGATTTCTTCAGGAGAGTATGTGATGCCAATGGTGATTTCCTCTACGACCCCAGATTTGATGGAAACATCAATTTTGATGGTGGGGGAAATATTGGCCATATTGCCTTCTTCAAAAGCGTCGGGGGCAGGGATAGGGTTATGGAACCAATCTATATGCCCCGTTGGGAGAAAATATTTGGTTTCGACTGTGTATATGGGGTTTTGGTCAGGAGGCGCAAAGGCTTCCTGTGAAGGAAAAATCACTCTGTGGTAGAGCGCATCCCATGGGCAATCGGGTTTAGTTAACTCCTCAAGGATGTCTTCGTCGTAGTGAAACTATCGAAAATATAGGGGATTGAGAGGAGTAACTTTGGTGATGGTCACCGTGGGGTTGTTCTCTAGTGGTGATGATGTAGAGGGGGTATCGCAAGGAGGTTGTGATGGTTTTCTTGACATAAACCAAATATCAAGATATGGTGGGTTGAAAATGGTAGTCAAACGTAGAATTTCCGTGGGGAAATGAATTGGAGAATTGGGGGGATTTGGGGGAAAATCCTCATATAAATCATCCAGGAACCATGGGGGAGTAGGGAGTGCCTCATGTTCCGGGAAGAAGATATGAACCACATCAAGTGATGGGGTAGGGGTACTCATTGGTCCTACTGGAGGGGGGGGTGTAGAATTTTGAATTAGGGCTAGTTGGCGATACCTGTATTCAATGATCATAGGACATTGATATGTGAAATGATCAAGTGATTCACATAGAGAGAAGGGACATCTCATATGTTCGTTGACTGAGTTCGTGACATAATGGATGTCAGTGACATGTGTTCGGGTGGGTTCTTGCTGAAATATCTGGCGTGTGGCTGTTAGCATCTACCAGAATTAAGGTAACGTTGGACAGTGGTGTGTGTAATGGCCATATTCTAAACAAATGGCACATGCAAATTTGGTTCGCAATCCTTTGTTATTTATGTTAGGGGAGATAGCAGTAGTACTGGATGAAGCGATGAGCGGTGGTGGTGCTCAAGGGAGCTGAATTAGATTGCATAGCTCAGGTAGAGATGGGCATTTGTTGGTGGGGTGTTCGTCTTTCTCGCATAGCATGCAAGGAGGTTGGACACGTGGGGGAAGTGGAGCGGTGGGATCTTTCTTTTTTCATCTTCCCCTAGTTGTAGCAGGGGTGCTAGTGAGTGGGAGTGTGGGTGGGATGGTAGGGGTAAGTATGGGAATATACATTGGGATTTATTCTGTTTGGGGAGGGAGGGATGGTTGAGGGACCATCTCAGGCGGATGTAGATACCATACTAGGATTTCCAACACCATGTTAGGAAGGGTGAGCGTTGCGGCTACCTGGAAAGATTGTACACCTGGTGGGAGGTAAAAGAAAGGGATTTGGGTAATGGCTTGGGGGATTGTTTCCCAAACTGAGATATGGCCCTGGGGGAGAGGAAGCTCAGCAATGGGTAGTGATGAATTAGTTCCAGGAGATTCTTGAGGGATGTATTCTGTGACTAGTTGGAAGTCAGCAGTGAAAGAGGCCTCGGTGGGAGGGAGAGTATCTCTAGTTGTCATTTTGTTGGTGGAAACAACACATACTTGTGCTGAGGGATGGATGAGCGGTGGTGCTCCATGGTATGTCCCTAGAAAGGATGGGTCCTTAAACATTCTGGGGCCCATCTCAATGAGTGGATAGGCGTCTATATTAGTGTGGACAAAAGGGAGGATGTTGTCGACGTTGGATGAAGGGTTAGGCTCATAATGTGATACCTGATCGATGGTAATGATCTTTATGTTATGGGGAAACATCATGGTTCGGAACACGAAAGAGGCAACTACCTTCATAGCATACATGTAGCTATGACCAAACAAAATATTATATTCGAGTGGGGCATCGATAACCTCAATGTCAATAAGGATGTTTTTTCCCCCGAGTTCGATGGGGACGTTTTGGAAGAGCTCCTCAGGAGATGAGGGTCATCTGTCGTAAGCCCTCAGATTAATGGAGGAGGGTATTAGCTCTAGAGAGACAAGTTTCTACCATACGGTTTTGGACATGATGCAAGTGGATGCACCTTCATCGATAATGCAATGGTGGACTGTGATATTCCGGATTTTAACTGGTATTTGAAAAGAAACAAGAGCGGGGAGATAGGGTTCTCCACTTTTGAGATCAAATGTGATGAATCGAGTATCGACAGGGTCAACTTCCCCCATGGCGGAAAGTAATGATTTCCATTTAGTAGGTCAGGTTTGAAGAACCTCTAAGACTGAAATGGCAGTGGGGGATTGTGCCAAGTCATTGACCAGACTATAATTGTGGGCTTCCCTAGCTTGAGGGTTATGGACATTCCTGCGCAACAAGATGCGAGGGATGCAAAGAGGGGTTTCAGTATTAGGGTGAAAAATCATCAAAGGTGGGACAGTCATGAATCGGGTGGCCTCTGAATTAGTGGGAGTAGGGTCAGAGGGTGCGCTATATTGACGACCGTGCATTTGTTAAAGGATTTCTTCCTCACTAGTGAGGAGGATAGTTCGATCTGCAAAAGTGCCCAAGTTGTGATACGGTCCTACCTGTGGTGGGGCAGGTTGCATCTCTTGTTGGGTGTTCATCACCCCTTGATGTGGTATGGGGTTTTGCAACATGGTTGGGGGTGGGTTTTGTGGGGCCTGCTGGGGGGTAGGTGGTACTGGGGGACGTGGTCCATTTCCATATTCTTTCATCCATTTAAAGTCAGCTATTTGGGGGAAATGTTGAGCATAATGGCCATATTCACCACAAAGGGCACACGGGAAGTTTGTCCAAATGTTGTTTTTGTTCTTCCTCAACATTTGTTGTTATTTCTCCCTTGGGGGTTCTGGTTCCCCTGGTGTTGGTTACCCCTGACAGGTTGGTTTGGCTAGGGTTGGTTCTAATTTCCTCTTGGTCCGGGATTATTATTGTTTTGATTTTTTCCTTTCTTCCTGGAATTGTTTGACTGATGGGATGGATTAGCCGTATTCAAATATTCAAAATTTTGATACTGCTGAACGAGAGAGGGTTGAACAAAATTAACCCCAGCATGTGGTTTTCCATGTGGGGAAGGAATGGGCTGGGGNAATTATGGATTATTCTGTGGTAATGATCCGTAGGATGTGTAGGAAGGCATGATGCTTTCACTAGTTTTTAGGGCATAAGCAGAGGTAGAGGGGGTACCAAAACTAGGTTGGGTTGCGGGGTGTATTGTGGGTGTTGGCGGTGGTCTGCTAGTGGGTGGAGGAAAGGTTAAGGGGTATGGTTGTGGATAAGGGGGAGGATTATAATAAGGGGGTCTACCATATGCTAGTGGATATTGAGGTTTTCCATACATTGGTGGTTGTTGGGGATGTGAATTGTGGTGTGTAGTGGTACCAATCAATCCATCCACTGAGTGAGACATCCTGGGTTTGTCTTGGTCGAATGGCATGGGTCTCAAGGCATTAGGTAGGACCGTATACAAGTACCCTGACTGTGAGTAAATGAGTTTGAACTGGTGGGCCTTGCTAATGGATTCTTCTTCAGATCGGGGGAAGGTGGTGGCTACGTCTTTGGCAAGGAGGGAAACAAATGATTTGAGGAAACAATTGAGACATTTTTGTGGAGTAGCTTCAGCTTTTCAGAGACTACGTCACCAATGCCATTCGTGAATGTGGTCAGCGATGTGCATGGTAGAGGTTTGTTTAAATTTCGAGAGTAGTTCGATGCCATTTTCATGACAAATTGGTAGTTGAAAGAAGGTCAAGAATGCTTTGGCTAAGGATTCAAAGGTCACACGGGACTCAGATTTTTCTTCTACATACCACTTAGCTGATGGGCTAGTTAGTGTACATTGAAATAACCTTAATTAGATAGAATCATCCATGATGTTGTTTGAAGAGAACCATAAGTGAAAGGTCATGATATGGTTGGCAGGATCGTCTCTCTATTTTCCTTCAAACTTGGGGATGTTTGAAGGCAGTTTGGTAGGCATTGTAGGCCATGTGGGGTTGTTCAATATAGGATCATTAGTGAGTTTAGTCAGATCTAGTATGTTGAGGGAAGCCAAGTATGGCATCTAAGGTGGTGGTAGAGGATTAGTTTTGGCCATGGTGTGAGTGTTTTGCGTACCTAACCCTTGAGGGGGACGAGGTGGGTTTGTACTCCCCCATTAAGAAGAAGTTGCCTCCCTGCTTCCGTGTAAAGGAGAGTGTGGGGATGTTGGACCTTTGGAAGTGGACCCAAGCAAAGTGGAGCCAAGAAAAGCTGATCCCAATATAATAGCACTTACAAGGGTGTGGGAAAGTATGGTCGATGAGTTGGAAAGACAAGGAACTCCCCCGAAGGTGGGAGGGAGATTTAGCAAGCGTCTAGAACGACGGGGATTCTGTGGGTCCCCTATGATGTCCGATTAGTAACGTGGATGTGTGCAAATGGTGACGAGAGCAAATTTAATGAACAAGAGATTTTGTATAACTTGGACCTCCACAATATATCTCACAATCATATGTAAAAAGAACAACATACATAAAATAAAGAAGCATACATGTGGTTAGGTGGATTTTTTCTGCATGGGAGAAAAAAAAAATGCTCGTGTCCTAAAAGACGTAACGTCCTTCCTCTCAAACAACACTGGACCTTCCAATAGCACTCAACAATGGGGTCTGAAGCCACCAGAAGAGGAACTAGTGAAGGATGAAGTCATCAATTATAATGAGGGGTAGAGTGTGCATATCCCGAAAGAACTGGCGATATTTCCCAATAGCCACACAAAATATGATCAAGGTGCAATTGCAGCCCACAATTGCCACCTGGGCAGATGTCCTAGAATTTGGTCACTAGGTACCTTGGTCAAAGTGCAACATTTAGATTTTCGGCCTAAGAAATGGGTCACGGGTTGGATCCCATCCAAGAGGTGGGTGCCTCAAGTGGGGATGCAAAGAACAATTGGACCTTGACCTTCGACCCTTCATGGGTATCTCCCTGCCTTATGGTGTAGGAACACTTGACTTGGAGGATTTAAAGTTCCCTATTTGAGAGCTTCTATTGTTTGAAGATGTGAGAACCAAATAACGGGGAGTTATTTGGATGCCTATCTCCGAAATCTTACCTAGACTAAAAAAAAAATTTTGGCACCTCCTGTGAAGGAAAACTTAGTGAGTATTTAGAAAAAAAATTATATGTGGTTGTTTGAGAGATTGGAGGTGTGAGCCAATCTCGTTGAAAGTAAGGGGGAGTGGATAGTTTTGTCAAGAAAAGGGTGGGGTGTTTCAGAATCCCTTTCGGGGAAACTTACTTCAACCTCCACATTTCGAGATGAAAAAATGTGAGTGAGTAGTGACTTTTGTGTGTGAACAAGTGAAAGTGTGCCAATAGTTTTAATAAATTAGGTGTCACCTTGCTGCATGTGGACTTCGCTTGGTCCTTACAAGTCTTCATTACCTAATTAACTAAATGTCGTTGGTACAACCTTGCGGAATTTTAAAGTCCCTAGGAAACTAGCATGTGGACATGTGGGTCCTTACTATTCCTTTAACTCCCTAATGTGATTTAATCTAAGAAAGATTTGAAAGAGTCCTAGATTGTGCATATGTGGGCATGTGTGGACTCGTTACAAAACCTTTAAACTTCCCTAGTGATTTAATCTTAGAAAGTAAACTTCAATCACTATCCTATCTTTGTAGCATGTGGGCATGTATGGGCCCTTACAATTTTAAGATTTGTTTGAAAAATAAACTAAGAGGAGTCTCGAGGGGGCTGTTGTCCTCTCTTAAAGATTTTTGTCTTTTTAAGGGAGATGAAATTTTCCTTCAATCTCTTTCTGATTCTCAAGATCGCTTTAGGGCGTGAGAGAAGAGCATACTCAATGATTGATATCCAATTTCTGGTCCCAATGCAAGTTTTATATGTGATGTAGAATGATTCCAACTTAACTTTAGCCAAAGAAAGCCATCCATGTGGAAAAATGACAAACAAAAAGAGGAAAATTAATGATTTTAACCCCTAAGTGCCTATGTTTTGACTAATCCCTTTATATGGAGAGGGAATGTAAGTGCGGTGCAGATTACAATATGCATGGAATCAATTTTAAGAAGGCTATGGGCCCTCCACAGATCAAAAAACCTTACAATGTGTAATTTTCTAAGAAGATGCATGGGTCTCAGAGTAGATAGGGGTGCATATGACACCAACACGCAGCTTGAAAGTGACCTTTGGGCATAGGTGTGCAGGATGCTCTGTGCAGAACAGTGGGTTCGATTCACATGTGCTGAAGATGTGCCTGTGGTTTGAAAAACCCGCTCACGTCTGATACATGGTCATGAAGAAAATTTCAAGAAAATTTCTCTCAACTCAGCTTTGAATTTGACTTTTTGCAGGTCGACTTGGGCCGGTTATGGTACCTGCAGGTTAAATAAACAGAAAGAAGAGCTAAAATAACCCAAATGGGGTAGGAAATTGATACCTCTCCCCAATGGATTCGTCAATCTATTGCACCTCTTTTGTCACCTAAATGAGCAAGATAAGGGTGCTTACAAGCCTAGTTGGGTCAGCTAGGCAAGACAACAGTAGAGGAAAGAGTTAGAAGTGTAAAGCATAAAAGATATGCAAATAATTAAACTAAGAAGGATAAAAGAAATTAAACTATAGTGCATAAGGACATTAGAACAAGAAACAAACAAGACTCATGCCACCAATTGAAAGGATTGTATTAGTGGAAAGAAAGAACCAAAGAGAAAGGGAGACTTTGGGTCCCCTCTTCTTCCAATGGAGGTCTCTTGGACCCCCAAATATTGAGCTATTCTTACAAATAAGGAACTAAAATGAAATGGTTAAGAGAATCCAAAGCACATTCAATCTAGAGGTGATATGAATGGCTAACTGAAATGATGCTAGCATGCTCTTGATGAGGAAAGAGGATCCTCCAAGAGAATATCAACAACATAATAATGCAAATGAATTCCTTGAAAATGTAGTGCACCCATGGCCTCTTTTTATAACATAACTTTGAGGCATTATTCAACCAACTTTTAGTGTGAACAAGGGGGCATTTAGGGCACCCTTAGGTCTTTGAGAAACCACCCAACCAGATTCAACCGAGATTTGGATGTCAAATCGACTTGGAAGCTGAACCAAAAGTGGGTGGGAGGCCGACCAATATCATAAATGTGTTGTTTTGAGGGATGCACGTCTTTTTGCGTCCACAATCGCGCATCATGTGCATGTGCACTTTTTCTTATGTTTTTGAATGGTGCATGTGCGTGCGCTCCTTGTGTAGTCTTAGTGCATGTTGATTTTATTGCTAATTGTATAGTTTTGGGCCTTTTGGAAATGCATTTTTGGTCATTTTTGGTCCATGGGTGAACTAATAGCCGTTTGAAAATGTTGGATTCCTGTAACCATTTGTGAATGAAATTTTAGATATAACACTAAGGTATGGATTTCCTCTCTTAATCATGTCCAAGGACTGAAGATACATACCTAGTGCTCAAAACCTCCCAATGAGGCCCACATCCCCACTTGAAGGAAAACTATCCCATCAAGAGGTTATCATGTTGGTTGTGGAGCCTGATTATCTTACTAATTCATATGTCTTATGGGACTTATCGATAAATGCGGACATAGAAATATCTCCCTAGATCCACCTAGATCTAGAACAAAACAGAACAAAACATGACATTTTCCCTAAGCTCTAATAATTAAGTGTACTATCTAGCAAGAGATGGGAAACATATCGTTTAAATATCGCTTCCTCTTGCTGTTGTCGTCCTAGATCCACTCCAGTGCTCCTGTGATATTGAATCTGCAAGGGAACACAAACCAACGAAAGTGAAAGCAATAATATACTCAACGAGAACCTATGTATGTGATTGAGGAATCATATAATAAAACGAGATAAGTTTTATGGGAAAGAAACATATCATTGTATTATATAATAATGAAAGTGGAGATTACAACCAAAGCCTTGATGTTGCAAGGTCCCCTTTCGATGACCCTTTTATCCAACACACACTTGCTCCAATATTGAATGAAGAATATCCACAATGACTTGATGAACTGAATTGATATTCTCAAGAATGATCCAATGCATAACTCTCCATGCAATCTTAGCTTATTCAACCTTCATTAACCTTAAAATAAACCTTAGCATTTTCCATGAGAAATCCCTATTTATATAGGGGAAAGAGAAATGGTTAAAGAGATTGGGATGATCCCACCAAATCAGAGAAGCGAGTAGGATCCCAACCATACAGATGCCACCTCATCTTCTAGAAGATCCTCTTCTAGAAATTTCATGAAACTTAACCTTTTCTTAGTCTTTTGACATCGTCGCACCCTAGATTTAGGGAATCTTGCAGAGACATCACAATCAATATTTAGGGCAGAGGGTGATGACCAGGCATCATCACACCCTGGTTATGGTGAAACTTGCGATGACCGTCCTTAACAAGGTTTTTGATAAGAGAAATTTAGCCACTTTCCTCCTGAAGAAAGGATATTTTTGGGAACATGAACACATGTTTGTCAATGGATCAATAAGATGACCAAAATAATGTGTAACAATATGCAGGTATTCCTACCCCCTTTTTTTCGGAGTTTTAGGGGGGCTCTTCCCCCCGGGGTGGGGGGTATGGGGGCCAACGCCCCCCTAGAGGAAATGTTTTGGAAACTTTCCTTGTAAAATATTGTAATTTAGTAGTCAATATGGACCATTCATTATAAGGTCATAGATATGACGGTAGAAGTTATGTTAACATTTTCTCCCAAGAAGGAAACCCATTTTTGTATGAGAGAATTGTATTGTGGTTGTGTATGAGAGTGAATATTGTATTATGCGAGAGGAGACTATGAGAAAAAGAAGAGGCAGTTACAATGGGAGTGTTGTAGGTTGTATCCCTTCATTTGTTGGATAATAATAAAGGAATGACCTGAAAATTTCTCTGTAGAGTAGCCTAATATGGGTGAACCACACATATCTATGTATTTGTTTTTATTATTCTATTATTTCTTTTATTTCCATATTATTTCATTGATATGTAATCTAATTTATAACATATAAATGGTATCTTGAGGTTTCATTTATGATGCTTAATCCCAAGAAGGTACCTACAACCTTGAGAGGTTTGGTGGGGTGGTTTGAGGCATCATGTTTGGCCTTGGATGCCTAGAATACTTTTTATCAACTAAGGCTTCAAATATCCCCTCAACCATATAGGGTCTTAGAGACCCACACCTAATGCTCAAAACCTTGTGAGGGCACTAACATCCTTTCTCAGAGGCCAAGGATACCCTCTAGAGGTCATGTGTGGTGTTTCAAGGAATTATTGATGTCTCTATATTCCTCAAATATTTATTTAGGATATAAGGCATGACCTTCTTCTCTAGATCATTTCCAAGTCCTTGTGACACATACCTACTACTATAAACCACCTACTGGAACTGACATCCTAAATTCTAGGAAAAGGATACCCTCAAGAGGCCATGTGTTGTTGCTCTAGGAATCCTTCTTATATATGGATGGATAAAATCTTCCTTTAGGGCCTCAAGTTCATGTTTCCTCCCTTGACCATGTGCAGGGCCTCAAGAACCATACCTAGTTTTAAAAATTACTAAGGGTAACTATATACCTAGTTAGAGGAAAATGATTCTGTTGAGAGGCCTACTTTTGTGATTCAAGGTGTCATTGGCCCCAGAAGCCTAGAAGTTTCCTTTACGGCCTAAATATTAGGTTTTTTCCCTTGACCTTATCTATTGTCCAAAGACTCATACTTACTATTTAAAACCTCATAATGATGAATATCCCCATCCAAAGACAAAGAATACTTGAAAAGGTCCTTTGTGGTGGACCAACATGTCTTTGTTAGCCCTAGATGCCTAGAAAATTACTTTTGGACCTAAGGACTGGGTTTCCTCTCTCAATCATATCCAAGGACCCAAGACCAAACCTAGTTCTCAAAATATCCTAATGATACCTATCCCTAGTTCAATTCCAAACATACCCTTGAGAGGTCATCTCTCCTAATGATATATATCCCCACTTCAAGGCCAATCGTTCCATAGAGAGGTAATATATGGTGGTTTGAGGTGTCGTTCATGCCCTTTGAGCCCTAGAAGCTACTTAAAACATAAAAAGGTTTAGTGAGATGGTTTTAGGTGTCATGTTTGTCCCTACATGCAAATAATATTTGTTTATAAGCTAAGGTTTGGGTTTCCCCCCTCTACCATATGAAGGACTTGAGACCCATAACTAATTCTCAAAACCTTGAAAAGGAACTAACATCCTTTCTTAGATTCCAAGGATAGCCTCTTTGATCTGTAATATAATTTATGACCTAAGGAAAATCCTTTTCCCCTATATCATTTCTATAGCTCTAGGACACATACCTAATACTCAAAACTACCTATTGACACCAACAACCATAATCATAGACCAATGATATTCTTAATAGGTCATGTGTGGATGATTGAGGAATATTTCTTGTTCGTGGATGAATAGAACCTTTCTTTAGGGATGAAGGTTCATGTTTAGTCCTTGACCATGATTAGGGCCCCAAGGCCCATGTTTGAGGTGACATTCTTAGCCCCTAATTCCTAAAATATCTCTTTGATTCCTTAGGATAGGGTTTCCTCCCTTGACCATGTTCAAGACACTATGACCAAAATAGAGTGTTAGAATACTACTAACATAGCCCATATCCCCTCTTAAAGTGGTAGTTCAAGTCCTTTTTAATTCCCCTTCAACCTTAGAAGATACCTTTAGGGCTTGAGGCCTAAAGTTTCTTCCCTAACCTTGGTCAAGGTAATGAGATTCATACCTAGACCTCAAAACCTTATAACTATGCCCATATCCAAACTAAGAGAGAGATTATACTAAAAATACATTTCATGTGGTGGTTCGAGGTTTTTTTATTAGATTTGGATGCCTAGAAGCTTTATGTCTTAAGTTTCAATTTTCCTCCCTTGACCAAGCCTAAATCCCCATGACCGATAATTGGTGTTAAAAAATTTATAATGGTATTCATATTACAACTCGGAGGATATATATCCCATAGAGAGGTAATTTGTGGTGTCTTGATGACACATTGATGGTTTTTGAGACCTTGAAGATATTTTTTAGGATTAACGAGCAAGTTTTGTAACCTGAACTTGGTCCAAGTCTTCATATCGTTACCGACTTCTCCAAAAACTATAATGGTGCCAATATGCACACTAAGAGGTAAATGATACACTTGATAGGTCATGTGTGTGTATTTGAGGTAATGTTATTGTCCCTATATTCATAAAATGTTCATTAAATACCCAAAGCATAGGTTTCCTCTTGCCACCATGTTGAGGAAACTTTGACCCATAACTTGTGCTAAAAACTTGAATGGTGCACTTAAATCCACTTGGACTAGGCCAAATATCCCCTTTAGAGGTCATGTGTTTTTCTTGGGACTTAATTCCTATAATATTAATTTATGGAATAAGCCTTGAAATCCCCCCCTTAACCATAGCTAGAACCTTGAGATAGATACCTAGTTATAAAAATTTCGTAATATCATCAATATCCCCACTCATAGGGTAAGGATATTCTTAAGAGGTCATGTGTAGTGTATCAAGGTGTTGTTCTTGAACCTTGATGCTTAGTATATTCCTTTATTGTGTAAGGAATATGGCTCCTCCTTCAAATATTTCTAGGGCCCAGAGACTCATGTATCTAGTATAAAAATACCCTAATGATTTCCATATCCCTAATCAAAGGAAGTGATAACCTTGAGAGGTATTTTGTGGTGGTTCGAGGTAATTTTCAGAGTCAAGTATTCTAAAAGGATTACTTTATGGTCCAATCAACATGTTTCCTCCCATGACCATGTCAAGGGACTCAAGACTCATAACTAGTGCTCAAAATATAATAATGATGTCTATATCCCTACTTAGAAGACAAGGATATCCTTAGGATGTCTTGTATGGTAGTTTGAGTCATTTTTATTTTCTTATATATTTAGGATATTACTTTATGTATTAAGTCTTATGATTCCTCTACAAACGATGTCTAGGTCCATAATAATTTATACAAATTGATGAGGGGATGAGATAAAACACAAAAATATGACAGAAACAAAGAGATACAATAATACTCAATTTATATTAATGAACAAAATATGAAGGAACTGTAAAAATGCAGAGTCAAATGAAATCACTAGAATGGTGGTATCTTATCTATGAGAAGATATGTGATGGCTACACTCATTGAAAATAATATAATTACAATGACGCAAAAAATGAATTTTAACATAAAGCATCAACGAGAAAACTCTAAACATCCCAAACCCTAACCCCATAATTTGAAACGACAAAAGGTTTGTGGGTCACGATGTGGTTAGTTGTCACGTCAACTTCTTGGGTGAGTTACTAATCTAAATTGGATCATTATATTGTTTTTCATATATATCTATCCTTTCAAAGTGGAAAATATTGGAGGATTTGGCTTGGAGGGAGATTTTAGTGGTAGGCCCTAGTTTGGAAAATTGGGGTCTAGAACCTTCCAGATCCATTTTGAGGAATTAAATGATTTTTTTGGGGGTTCTGGTGTCTAAAAATTGTACACAGTCCCTTGACTATTTTCTACACTCTAATACCTTTCCAATGGTGCAAAACGTGCATCAATCAGAGTTCGTATGCAAATTTTATGCATCCCACAAATTGACGCACCATGTTGATGACCATGGTATTGTTGGGTATGTGTTATATTCTTTGCATGTGTGTGTGTGGGTGCGTTAGATTCGACAAGTGCGTCTGAAGATTTTGATATTTTTAGCAGTTTTCTAAATTAATGACGGATTAAGGGATTAGGGTTTTGGTAGCTACGTAATACCTAAAATACTGTATATATTGTATGGTGAATGGTGAAATTAATACACTGAAGAGTTGAAAGGTGAAACACCAAGGAAGGCTAGTTTTCTCCCGGTTAAGGGTTTCCAGCGTAAATCTCTGTGTACTATGTGTATGAGCCATTTATTAATTTATGTTTTGCTTAAGAATTTGTATTCATTTCTTTACTTCATAGGTTTAAAACTTACATGTGGTATCAGAACTCGTTTTTGGCTTCAGGCGGAGACCTTTGTTGCTGAGGGTTTGGCTTGGTCTTGATAGATCAAGTTTATCTTGGGTCTGAGATAAATATGGGTTTAGTGGAGATTTTGCAGTGGGGATTCAAATGTATAAATAAAAAAGGTGAGCTCTTCCAGAATTGAGATAGAGAAGTTCAATGGTAAACACTTTGAGCTATGGAAGCTCCAGATGGAGGAGCTTCTTGTAGACAAAGAACAATGGATCAAAGTGGATCCTGGTAAACAACTTACTGGTACGCAATCTAATGGAACACAATCTACTGGTACAGAACCTACTAGTACACAAACTACTAGTACACCACCTACTAGTATGTCGAAGGAATATTGGGAGAAGTTGGACAGAAGAGCAAGGAGTACTATTTGAATCTGCCTGGAAGATTCAGTGTTATTGAATGTCTCAGGAGAATCTAGAGACAAGGAACTATGGGATAAGTTAGGGAATTTGTATGAATCAAAGTCCTTGGTAAACAAGTTGTTTCTTCGAAAGAAGTTGTATCATCTTAGGATCGAAGATGGAGATTATGTGACAGAACATCTAAATGCCTTTAATAATCTGGTAAGTCAACTGCTATTTGTTAATATAACGATTGTAGAAGAAGATAAGTGTATCAATTTTTTATGTTATTTTCCAGACTCTTGGGATAATCTAGTTGTAGCAATTGGTAGTACCACCGAATCTACATTGAAGTATGAGGATGTAGTTGCATCCTTTTTATCTAAAGCAATGAGGCAGAAAAGCATAGATATTTAGAGAACATATGCTTTATTTGTAAGTGGTCGTACCCAAAACATGAATCCTGGTAAGTCTTCGGGGGGGAGATCTAAATCTCTAGGAAAATCTTTGAGGAAATGTTGGAAGTGTGGCAAAAGAGGGAATTATAAGAAAGATTGCAAGTCTAAGAAGGTTGATAAACCAAAGGGATCTGATAATACCTCTTTCACAGAGGCAAAAACCTCCACTGAAGAAGGAGGTGATGTTTACATGGAATATACAAGTACACATGCAGACCGTGGTATATGGTTAATCGACTCATGTGTGTCATATCATGTGAATCCTCACAGGGAGTGGTTCTGTGAATATGAAAAATATGATGGTGGTGATGTATTCCTAGGAGATGAATCGACAACCAAAATCATGGGATGTGGAAGGGTTAAGTTGTTGCTAAAATATGGAAGGATTAGAACTGTCCCTAGGGTTATGCACATTCCAAAACTAGCCAGGAGCCTAATATATGTAAGCAAGTTGGATGATGTTGTAGTGGATATTGTATTGGGAAAGGGAACTTGCAAGATGGTACAAGGAGAAATAGTGTTTATGAGGGGATTTTGGTGTGGAACTCTGTACAAGTTGTTGGGAAGAAATTACACTAATGGGTGCAATAGTTTAGTTGTCCCTGAGCAGAGAAATAAAGAATACAAGACCAATATTATCCCTGGAAAGAAGACCATGTTGTGGCATCAAATACTGGGGCATACTGGAGAAAAGGGCCTTCAAACACTACATGGTAAAGGTATGGTTGAAGGTATGTCTAATTACACTCTGGATTTTGATTTCTATGAACATTGCATATATGGTAAACACAATCGAGTAAGATTCCCATCTGGTGATACAAGAGCAAAGGGGATCTTAGAGTTGATACATAGTGATGTGTTTGAACCTGTGCATGTTCCATCACTAAGTAAATTTGTGTATTATGTTTCATTCATAGATGATTTCTCAAGGAACACATGGATTTATTTTCTTAGAAATAAATATGAAGTATTTGATAAATTTAAAGAGTTTAAGGCTCTAGTAGAAAATCAAATAGAGAAGAAAATAAAGGTATTGAGGACAGATAATGGTGGATAATTCTGCAGAAATTAATTCGAATAATTTTGTAAGAAGTGTGACATAGCAAGGAAGAATACTAATCCATACACACCTCAACAAAATGGATTTTCAAAAAGGATTAACATGACACTAATGGAAAAAGAAAGGATCATGCTTAGTGGTGCCGAGTTGGGGTAGGAATTATGGGCAAAGGCAGTGGGTACAACATGTTACCTGGTCAATCAATCACCCTCATCAACGTTGGATGATAAAACTCCACACGAGGTATGGATTGGTAAGAAAAACTCTCTTGAACATCTCAGAGTGTTTGTTTGTGATGCTTATGTACATGTTCCAAAGGAAAATAGGAGTAAGTTGGATAATAAAGATGAAAAGTGTATCTTTATGGGTTATAAATATTGTGTGAAAGGTTATAAGCTTTGGAACCCATAAACTAAGAAGATTGTTTAAGGTCGAGATGTTGTTTTTAGAGAGGTAAAATATGTTTCCAAACAAGAATTCCTACCAAGGAAAGAAGAACCTGAGAAAATAGAGTTTGAGTTGGATGATGCAAAATATGAATCATCTGAAGAAGATGAAGTAGAAGAACAAGAACCTCATACCCCAGTGTTGAGGAGATCGGTGAGGGAAAGAAGGAAACCAGAAAAGTATAGTCCACCTAATTTTCGTTCTAATTTTTCTTCATCTATTACTGATGATGATCCTAGAACTGTCAGGGAAGCAATGAATTCAGAGGATAGTAAACTATGGAAAAAGGCCATGGTTGAAGAAATGGATGCCTTGGATAAGAATGAGGCATTGGATATAGTTGAGTTTCCAGCTGGAAGAAAACCTGTTTGTAGAAAATGGTTGTTTAAGAAGAAGTTTAATGCAGAAGGAAAAGTGGAGAAATACAAAGCTCAATTAGTAGCAAAAGGTTATTCCCAGCTAGAGGGAATTGACTTTGGTGAGATTTTTTCTCCTATTTCCAAGTTAACTTCTATTAGATTTATTTTATCTATTGTTTCTACTTTTGATCTTGAAGTGGAACAGATGGATGTGAAGACAACATTCCTACATGGGGATCTGGAATAAGAAATATACATGAAACAGCCAAAAGGCTCTGTAGTGAAGGGAAATAAAGAGTTGGTCTGTAAGCTAAATAAGTCGCTATATGGTCTCAAGAAATCACCTAGGATATGGTACCAAAATTTTGACACATACATCCTTGTCTTGGGATTTGTGAGAAGCAGGGTTGATAACTGTGTATATTCCAACCATGTTGGTAATCACTTCATTTATGTAGTGTTGTATGTTGATGACATGTTGCTGGTAGGAAATAACATGGATGTTATCAAGGAGGTGAAATCACATCTATCCTCCAACTTTGAAATGAAGGATGTCGGTGCTACTAACTTCACCCTAGGAATTGATATTAAGAGAGATCGTGCAAACAAGAAACAATGGTTGAATCAGAGAAAATATGTTGAGACAATATTGTAGAGTTTTAATATGCATGGAAGTAATCCGATCAAGGTTCCTATTCCTATAGGTGTAAATTTATTTGCATATCAGTATCCCAAGACACAGGAATAAGAAAAGGACATGTCCCATGTTTCGTATGCCAGTGCAGTTGGTCGTTTAATGTATGAAATGGTCTGTACTAGACCAAACATTTCACATGCAGTGGGAGTTTTGAGCAGGTATATGTCAAAACCAGGGAAGGAGAATTATACAACAATAAAGAGGGTCTTTAGGTATTTACGTGGCACTACCAATTATGTATTGTGATACCATGGAAGACCAAGATTGGACAAAGTGGTGGAAATCCATGGATTTTTTGATGCAGACTGGGCTGGAGATCTAGATCGCAGAAGATCCACAAGTGGGTATGTGTTTAACCTATTTGGAGGAGAAATCTGTTGGATGAGAAAAATACAGGATGCAGTGGAACTCTCAACTATAGAAGATGAATACATGGAAGTCAGTCATGCAAGAAAGGAAGCAGTAGGGTTAGAAATATTGTGTTCAGGTATTGGGTTGATACAAAAAGCAATAAGATTAGAGTGTGACAGTCAGAGTGAAATATTCCTTGCAAAGAACCCTGCTTGTCGTTTGAAGACAAAGCATATTGATGTTCAGTATCACTTTGTGAGAGACATGGTTGAAGAAAATAAGGTGTTGTTGGAAAAGGTTGACACTTTGAAGAATGTTGCAAATTCATTGACAAAGTATGTGAGCATAGAGAAGTTCTCCAGGTGTAGAGTAACAATGGGCATTGCTTCCCTACATTGTTGACTATGTATTCCTGTGAACCTCTGTATGCAAAGAAAACAACAAGTGGGAGAATGTTGGGTATGTGTTATATTCTTTGCATGTGTGTGTGTGGGCATGTCATATTCGAAAACTGCATCTGATGGTTTTTCTATTTTTAGCAGTTTTCTAAATTAATCCTAGATTAAGGGATTATGGTTTTGGTAGCTACTGTTGGCACAGGGGCAGACCCACGGTTCAACTCTAAGAGTGCACCAACAAGCCCTAACTACTGGCCCTTTCAACAACACCTGCGAGGCAGATGCAGTCTCACCTGAAGTATCTGTGGAGGGGTTGCAGGATAGAGATGTCTACAACCAAAGGGAATACCAAGTGGATCTAATAGAAGAGTGATACAACATTTATATATCACTTACTAGTTCAAATATACTTTGCAGAACTATCTATTAGATCTAACACAATAATGCAATAACAGTACACCAAATGACAAAGAACAGAGCATCAATCATACACACAACACAAGATATACGTGGTTCACCCTATCTCTAGGGATACATCCATAGAACTGTGTTTCATAATATATTTAGTTGAAGCATACAGTTCTTGTCTGCTCTCTTAGCTAGCAGATCTTATTTCTTTCTCTCCCCCCCCCCACGCACCTAGTTGTAGGGTTTACCTTTCCACCCAGCTGAAGATCTTACAATACCAGAAGGCTCTACACTCAACACTTCTCTCACATGACAATAATCGCTCATGCCAATAACAAAACTAGAACCAACAATATCAGCAACAATAACAACAACCACCCATCCCAGGTCCTTTAGACCTCTATTTATACATTACAATAGCTCACCGACAGCCTTAGGCTGAGACCTAAGTGTCAAAACCCTAGATACCAAAACCCTAGGTGTCTAAAACCCTAGGTCAACTTGACTCACTGTTTTAGGGATTCGCCAACCTGTCTTTCCTTCCTTATCGCGTGGTGTTCCAAAGCATCCAACGGTAGATTTTTCCGCTTGTTGAGTTGTCCACAATCCATCTTCCTTGCTGATCTGTCATCCTCGATCTCCTCATCCAATGTCTTGCTTTCTCTTACTTCGCTCCATCTTTTCTTCTCTTCTTCTTACTTCAACCTAGTAACAGTCACTATGTCTTCCATGTAGTTCACATTTTTCCTTTTCTTCGGTGATATTTGCTTGCTTCCATAACTAAGGGCCAACAGGCCCCCAACGCTCACTTGTGACTCGTCCCGAGGCACTTCAGATCTAAATTTCCTATTTTATTTCGACTTCAGACTACGTAGGGAAACCTTTGCTTCAAGCTCTAGTCCTCCCTTCCTTCCTTGTGAAGAATGTATTTTTTGTGTCTGGTACCCAGTTTCAACTGCACCTAGTACCTAGACCTTTTTCCTCGTGCATTTATCGAAATCTACGAGGCAGCTGGTTGACATAATACAATTTAAACCGGCTCCCATTCACCAAATATTCCTTCCATTCTCCATTCAAAGTCTTCATCTACGCAACTCCTCCTTCTATAACATAGGAAACCTCATATGGCCCAAGCCAATGCATTCTGAACTTCCTAGGATGCTTCATGAATTTACTGTCATATACCAGTACCAAATCACCTTGCCTAAATAACTTCTTCTTGATGTGTCTATCTTGGTAGGCCTTCTTTCTTTCCTTCTGAACCTGCTGGTGAAATCCTACAATGAATCATTCTTCTTCCATTTCGACCAACTGTGCAAGCCTCTCTCGAACAACACTAGTGTCATCCACATCTGTAAAGGAAGCAATTCTTAAGCTGGGTACCAAATATTCCATTGGCACAATGACTTCGAGACCATACACCAACTTGAAGGGGGTCTGCATGGTCAATTTCTTGAAAGTGGTTCTATAGGCCCATAATACTGCTGGTATTCTTAAATCCGAGTCATCCCTATTCACACTGCAAATATTCGTTAGCATTTTTTCCAAGATCTTGTTGAATGCTTCAACTGCCCCATTCGCTTGTGGGTGGTAAGGTGTGCTCTTCTGATGATGGAATGCAAATTCCTTAGTTAAGGATTCAATTTTTTTATTGATGAAATGTGTGCCTTGATCACTCATAAGGGCCTTCAGGCATCCAAACCTGGTTATGATGTCATCAAATATGAAGCGCGCAACCATAGTGGCACTACAGTCCTTAACTGCTCTTGCTTCGTCCCATCTGGTCAAGCACTCTGTCGTAGTGATTATGTACCTTTCTCCTGTGCACTTCCCTGGTGGGTTAATAGGTCTCATGAAGTTAATGTCCCATTTCTCAAATGTTGGTAGGGTTAGCGGTGGTGCTAATGACATTTCATCTCTTCTGGACGGTTTTCCAACTCTTTGGCATACATCACAGGCCTTGTAAAGACTCCTTAGCATATCCATGTAAGGTAGGCCACCAAAGGCCATGTTGGTTCTTAGTTGAATGGATTCTCTCTACTACCTATGACATAGACCCAGGGTTCATATCTATAAGAGTATCGAGAAAGCCTAAAACTATCAGCCCTTCTAGTAAACCAGAAGGGAACGCAGTACACAAAATGCACTATGCAGTCTCACCAGAGATAGATTTAAATGTGTGGCTATAATACTCAGGTGTTTATAGCCTAGGATTGAGTATGATATAGGGGATCTTCATTCTGAGCCATTAATTGTGATTTGTATTAAAAACAACTGTTAGTCCATTTAATACTTTGACCTCGTGGCCTCTGTTCTTGATAAATCAACATCAATTACTCAGCAATACATTAACTCATTCATTCATTTCATACAGCATATAAATAATAAAATTATGACAAAGATATTCATGCATTCATCACATTACATAGGTATCACCATGTATCACCCTCTCCTGGGCTACGTCCACAAAGATTTGGCTCTTGGCTCTCTTATTATGGCAGTTCTGCAATCCTCATGCGTCGCACTTACAACTCTCTTTAGATGGGTAAGATCTCTGTGAGGCAAACTAAATCGCACCAGGGTCCACAACCTATGATCCAATCCTAAAAATATACCTCCTCTCTTCCTCTTAGCTCAATTTCTTACAAAAGTAGTCCTCTCATCAAAACATTACATAAAGATAATCAGACTCTACATAGGTAGCAAACCGAACTTCTTCCAACCCTCTATGATACTTGCGTATCTATATTTATATCTATTGGGCTCTTCAATGATTTACACAAAAACCTTACAAAAACCATACAAAAACCCTAACAACTACTGTCGTTAGGTCTTCCTTCTCTGCATGCGTGCGTTGCTTCCTTCCATTTGTCGCCTCCTTCTTGCATGCGCGCATGCTGTGCTTCTTGCCAGTTGTTGCTTTCCTCCTGAACACTTTCTTTCCCATGATTTCTCTTCCAGCTGTCATTCTTCTTTGTGCATGATTTCTTCCCCACTTTGGCCTACTTCCAATAGGCCCCCAACAC
Source organism: Picea sitchensis (assembly GCA_010110895.2). Taxonomy (NCBI): domain Eukaryota; kingdom Viridiplantae; phylum Streptophyta; class Pinopsida; order Pinales; family Pinaceae; genus Picea; species Picea sitchensis. Next base: position 249,886 of record SNQJ01S0003039.1, read on the forward strand.
TGACATGTGACTCGTCCCGAGTCACCTAATCTTTCTGAGCTTCCTTGATCTCGTCAGTGATCACCTGGAATTTTTCCTTTAGCTCTGTTGCTTTTGTTAGTGCATGCACAATATTCTCCTTAATGGTCTCCACTACCTAAATGACCACTTCATCGCTCAGTAGTCCTATACATTCTACCTGAGTCTGTGCCATCTATGTTCTATCTGCTTCTACATGTGCGAGTACTTCTGCTACCCATTCCTGTAATGGCTCTATTTGAGCTTGGCGCTCTTGTTTTTGTGTCTGCGTAGCGATAAGTTCTGCCTACATCTTCTTCAAATCTTGCGTCCCCTTGATGAATTATTGGATTGGTATGGTATTTTTCCTCTATTTGAGTTCTTGGATCGCTGCATTGATCCTCTCCTCTTCCTTATCCCAGCGTTGAACCTGTGGGTCCTCCTCCAATCTTGTCTAAAGTTGTGTTGCTTTATCGAGCAAGTGAGCTATCTTGTTAACTTGTTTCTCCATCTCCTGTATTTGCATTATTGATGCCTACCTCCTATGCTCCTTTATTATTGGTGGAGTTGTTGGTGTTAGCTGTTCTCAGATATCCCCGATCTCCTTATGGTATCGAGCAATTTCCTGCTCAATCTGGTCGATCTTTTCTGTGGTTGGGAGTTCGTTTTCTTGCGTAGTGTTTGGAATATTCCCAAAAATTTCTCCCACTTTGCATTCAAATTCATTATTGCATTCTGTCTCCTCTCAAGTTTTGGATTTGGCCTGATCATAGTCTTTTTCCAGTGCTTCCCACTGCTTTGTCGCTTTTTGTAGCTCGACTAAGTTTTTAAATTCCCAAGACTTCATCTCGTGGTCGACGCTAACCTACAATTTGTGTAATTCAATTGATGGAGTCTATGTCAGGACCAATTGGATGTGCTCCAAATCCTTCAGTGCTGTCTGTCTCGCAATTTCATCCATTCGTAGTATGCTTGGTCTTATGTGGACCGTTGCGTTTGCGTGTGGCATGGGAAGGGTTGGGTCTCTTTCTTCTACCTCCACTCTTTTGTTGATGACTCTATGCCTCTGCTGCTACTTTCCCTCTGGACCTCTCCGAGTTTCCTGAGGAGCTGTCCTATTTCTACTAGCTCTTTTTGAAGATTATCCCTATGATGTGTTGCGTGGTCGAAGTCTTCTATGAGACAATCCTGGACCATTCTAGCGGTCATTTCTCCATCGTCCTCTGTGATAGTATAGTCCGGTGATGTTCATTGTGCCTTTGATTTCTTGCACACACCTATGGCCTGTACAACCGGTCTCTTATTTCCCCCTTGCTCCTGTGTGATGGGGTTTGGGGTGGTCTCCTGCCCCTCCCTTAGATTGTTCGGCTGTTTAGTGGTCTCTTTCTGCCCTTTTGGGCTCCTATCTTCTTTCACCCTTCATCTACTTGAGTCGGTTTGTTTTGGCCCATCCTTGGTTTCTTGGGCACTGGGATTTGCGGAGGCTGTGTTTCTGCCTGTACTGCTTCTCCTTCGGTGGGTCCTTCCGGTACTTCCCAGGGAATGGATGGGATCCTCCATGCATCAGTCCATTCACTGATGACCATACCTATATCGCCTTATGTGATGCAGTAGCACATAGGTAGCCACTGATTATCTGGATCTTGTCTGTGTTGTATCCACATGGCTTGACATGTAGCCCATAAGTTAGCGATATTCCCATATCACGCGACAAATTTTGGTGTTATTCTCCATGACCGTATAATAGCTTCCTTCATGTCCCATAGGTATGCTTCAAAGATGATTCCATTTTCCCTCTTCTGTCTGACCTGTGGCCCCGATATCAGAACTCAATATCTCACTCTTGCTGGCTATGGTCTAGTAGCAAAAACTACATACTCTGGTTCCTGCCATCCCATGAACGCTATGATGGTGAGAAACCATGACTAATGAAACTTTGTACCGAGTTCCTACGTGTCCTTGTAGTCCACTTGGAACAAGTTTAGCAGATAAGGCACCCAACTCATGAAGGTGGCTTCTACGCATTGAGCTGTAACTGTGATGACTCCTGTGGGTACCTCGTCTTTGCATCATTTTCTTAACAACTTACAGACTAAAATCTTTGCGCCTAGTTGTGTTGTTGAATTGTTGATCTGTTTGATTATAATGCATCTTGTCCCCCTAGCAGTGTCGTATTTCTTATTCATTTCCTCTGCTAACGCTTTTTTCTTGTATTTATCGTCCATAATCAGTGCAGGATCCATACCCTGACTAGGTAGTCCTATTATCTGCGCAATAAGCTCAATTGTTATAGGGATGGTTCTGTCCATCCAGATATACCCTCCATGCATAACTGCTAACAACTGCTTAATGCATGTTGTCGTGTACTGGCCTATGCCAAAGTGTGGGAGTTTCAACAATCCTAAAATGCCTGTTCGGTCCAATCCAACTACTCACTAGTGTGGCTGGCTGATCGTTTCTCCAAGTTGGTTGACCACTATGTTATGCACAAAAACCCTTGGTACAAGTTTTGGGTACTTGGTGTCATCTGAGATGTCATGGAAGGAATATTTGAGCTTCCCAGCATGACCCAGTAGCTGCGGCTCTACCTGTACTCCCTCTGGTATCTGTGGTAGCACGATTTTTGCTGCCGGTTTCTTACGAGGTGAGATCGGTATCAGAACTCTATCTTCCTGCTGTGTTGGTTGGTATGAAGTTCCAACAATTCCTGGTTGCTTCTTTGTAAGCCATTCTGGCGAAGCTGAGGTGGTTCCCATGGTTTCTTTTATTGGTTGACCTGGACTGGGTACCTGCACCTCGTCTAGTTTCCCTTCTGATCCTTGATTCTGTGTTGTGTCATTACCTTCCATGGCTTGTTTAGTTCTTTCTGGTTGTACTTCCTGTTGGGGTTCCGCTTCCTCGTTCTAAGGTTCCTGTGCCTCTAGTTGTGTGTCCTCTTCCATGGCCTCTGCTTGTGGCTGCTGAATCTCCTCCAATATCAGTGTAGAGTTCACCAGTAGTATCTATGGGGATGGGATCTCATCGATATCAACGATCTCGGGTTGTTGCTGCTCATTTTCTTCCAGCGGTCCTCATGACCGAGTTTGAACTTTGAACAGTCTGGTGGTCTTACCTGGTTCGATAGACTTTGGTGGTGCCATAGTGGTGAGTGTGGAATGTATGTTGCCTTTAGAAAACTTTGGTGAGTTCTTCGGTCTAGCTCTGTTTGTTCAAGTTGTTGTTTCTCTCTCTCTGTTCTCCTTTCGCTAATAGCCAAGTTGTTTCCATGCTCTGTTGGCTTGCTGAATTGATACTTTTTGCACCCTCCATATCCATTTTTGACCTCTTCATTTGAACTCTTTACTCCATAAACTCATCTATATTTTCACACATATAACCAAATATCCAGCAAGTATAGTAAGGTATGGTCATTATTCAAAATTATTTAATTTCCTTTTATTTAATGATTAAATGTAATTCTTGGAAGCTCATGAATGATTATATTAGATTTTGCAGCATACTTTGATTTCAGCAGCAGATTAAATATCATGGAAGATTTTCTACACTACAGGTGCTACCAGCTTGCTCAAGCAAAACCAAATATTCCATCTTAACTCTCGTTGATGACTCATGTATAATCAATGAGATCTTCATCTCTTGGAACTACGTGCCATAGAGATGAAGATCTATTATTAGATAACGAGTTTTTCGGGCATGAGAAGTTACTCGTTAATTGAAGGAATCATTTACCTTCTGTAAACGGTTGTGTATTGAATAGAAGATAGGCTCTGTCACTAGGAAATCGGGATTAGTTATCTAGCTCCCGAGCTATAAAAACAATGGAACAAAATGTAATAGGGACGAATATGATATAGAAGAATTGCGCTGCTAAGGTGTTGGTTTTCTGAATCTGATAGAGATTGACTCATACAATGTTGTTTTTAGTATTTTAAGATGTTTCTTTAGACTGTAATATGATTCATTTTCTATTGTTAATGTTCTCTTTTACATATCCGTAGCTTAGAATTTAGTCTGCAAGTCACTTAGGGACTTGTGGATTTCTTGGCAAGGATCCACCAAGAAAACCATAAGCCCTTCCTTTGTAATTTTAGATTTTCTGTAGAATAGTTATGTTAATTGTTGCTTCCTATTTTCATTAAAAGTAAGAATTGTCCTTAAAGTTTAGTAGTTGTAGTTTCTTTTTGTATTGATTTAAAAGGATTATTTTTCTTAGTTTTATAAGTTCAATTCGATTTGATGTAGCTTTCAATTCTAGTTTAAAGTCATATATTGCTTCTAAAAATTTAAGTTTCTAAATGGAATAGACTTAGTTGTATTTTCCTTTTAAAATTAGAGCATCTTACTCTGTTTTCTGTAATGTTATATAGTTTTTTGTTACTTGGTTTAGTTTCTGAGTCACATTAAAATAGATAAGTTTTTAATTAGGTAGATGTTTTAAATCAAAATTACTTTTGAAGATAGTTTTAAGAAGTATTTCGGTTCCATAATTAGTATAGAACTTAGATTCGTATGCTTCATAGAATTTAGATATTTAGTATTAGAATTTTGAATATTGAATAGAATTAATGAATCTGAAATATTTGCAACAAAGTAGTTTGAATGGTTTTTAGATTAGAGAAGTAAATTAGATTAGGATAGGCTCTAGTCTTGCACATACAGTGTTTGTGTCTCAAAGTTTACCTCCCTAGGTTGACAATTTATGGAGGCTATTTGTAGTAATATAATTAGCTAAACATGCTCGTGTGTTGTATGGGCTTGTCATGAATCTTATCATGGACACTTCCTCCATGATGCAATTAATGCACCATAACTGTGGGTTCAATGCATCTGCGACAGTTTCATACTTGTCATTACACCTCTCTTTCCGTTTCCAGTTGGTGTGTTTAATGTGATGTTCCATCAGTCCTTGCCATGCCTTAATTCCTCTTAGTGTTGTCCTATCATCCTGCTTTTTCCAAATTTTTATTTCCCTCTCATTTGTCTTAGGCATGTAACCATTTATCTTTCCTTTATTACATTCGTGTTTCGAGCGTCCTGTGGATTTTTCATGGCTTTTTTTTTACTACGCAGTGGGTGGTCGAATATCCTTGTACAACTTTAGTCTGATCCCATTGGTCATTTCTCTGAGGTCTGCACTTGCTAAATCTCTTAACTGTACAACTCCATCGTCTATTATAGATTTGACCTCGTATGGTCCTAACCAATGCATTCTCAGCTTCCCTTGGTGCTGAAACAACTTGTTGTCATAGAGAAATACTGGATCTCCTTCCGTGAAAGTCTTATTCTCAATGTGTCGATCGTGCCATGATTTGTCTCTGGCCTTATGCACTTATTGATGGAATCCTTCCAGGATTCGGTCTTCCTCCATTGCTAATAGCTGATTCAGTTTTTCTTGTATTGCACCACGTTCTGTAATTTGTGTGATAGCATCTACGCATAAGCTGGGTACTAAAACTTCTAATGGCACTACCACTTCTTGGCCATAGACACATTTGAATGGTGTGTGCCCTGTCAATTTTTTTCATGTCATCCTATAAGCCCATAATACTACTGGTACTTTGAGGTCCCTGTCGTCTCTGTTGACGTTACAGATCTTTGTCAGTGCGTTCTCTAGAATTTTGTTAAAGGCCTCTACTGTGCCATTCACTCGTAGATGATACAGTGTGCTTCTCTCATGGTGAACTTAAAATTCTTCGAGCATCGCGTGAATGGTTCTATTTATGAAATGTGTGCCTTGGTAGCTCATCAAAACTCTTGGGCACCCAAACCTAGTAATTACTTGTTCGAATAAGAAGTGTGCAATAGTCTCTACACTGCAGTCTTTTACTAGGGCGGCTTTTGCCCATGTTTTTAGGTATTCCATCACGGTGATGATGTATCTTTCCCCTGTTCTCTTGGATGGTGGGTTAATCGGTCTCACAAAGTCTATTTCCCATTTATCAAATGCCTGTAATGTCACTTGTAAGTCTATTTCCCATTTCCCTTTTGTTGGGTTTGCCTACCCTTTGACATACATCACATCTTTGATCGTACTCTTTCGAGTCTCTGTGAATGGTTGGCCACCATAATCCTATGTGGAGTACCGTCTACATGGTAGATTTTCCTACATAGTGTCCTTCTGCCAATCCCTCATGGGATTATGCTAAAATTCTTGGTTATTCATGCTCCAACACGTACCTTCGTAAAATGATATCTGCGCCCATTTTATCTAGATGTCCTGTGATCAATTAATAGTCGCCTGCGCGAAATACCAAGTTATTCTTTTGCACGGTGGTATAATATTGTGGTGCAGTACCTGTGCTCAATAACTGGATGATGTCTACAAAGTAGTCATCAACAATATGTACAGAAAATAGTTGTGCATCCAAAAAGTTGTCTTCTATGTTTGCGGGTTCTTCTCCATTTGTGACCCGTGATAGGTGGTCAAGTCCTACATTTAGTTTTCCCAGTTTAATGATTTCTTTGAAGTCAAATACTTGAAATAACAGTAACCATCGATAGATTCTCCCCCCCAACATTGGCTTGTTGACTAGGTATTTTAGGGCAGAGTGATCTGTAAACATCTTAAAATGATTTCCCAATAGGTAGTGTTTGAAATTCTGAAGTGCATAAACCATATCTAGGAATTCTCTTTTCATTGTGTTATAGTTATGTTTTGAATCAAATAGTTTTCTTCTTGTGAATGCTATCGGGTGATCCAAGTCTCCTACTCCTGGCTGTGCCAAGATAGCTCCAAGTTCTATCGTTGATGCATCTACATGCACATGGAATGTCTTTCCCCAGTCCGGGAATACTAATATCGGTGCAGTGATCATCTTCTCCTTTAGGGTATCCAAACTGGGTTGACACTCGTCGTTCCATTGGTACTTTGTATCCTTCCTTAGCAGTTTTTCCATTGGTGCTGTGATCTGCGCATATCCTTTGATGAATTTTTGATAGTATCCGATGTGTCCTAACGTCACTCGTAGCTGATGGACTGGTTTTGGCACTGGTAAATTAACAATGACTGCGATCTTTGCCGGATCAACCAATAATCCTTGTTTTCATACTATATGGCCCAATAGTATCCCAAACGATGTTCCAAATATACATTTCTTTATGTTTAGTGATATCTGACACTGTTTGCATCATTCTAGCATCAAGCGTAAAACTTCCACATGGTTTTTCAACAGACTATATACTGTCCAGTCGTCCAGGTATACTTCAAGAAACTGATGGATGAATTCTTTAAATGCTGCAATAACCACTCTGGAAAATATTTTTGGTGCATTCTTCAGTCCAAATGGCATGACTGTATATTGGTAAGATCCCCATTCTGTCATGAACGTGGTCTTGTATCTGTATTCATGTGCTATCTTAATCTGATGGTATCCTGAGAATCCATCAGTGAATGAGTAAGCTTCATGTCCCCTGACATTCTCTAACACTTCATCCATGAAAGGTGTAGGGAATGGGTCATGTAGGCATTCATCGCTCAATTTCCTTAATTCGATGCATATCCTAGTCCCTCTGCCTTGTTGTTTTTCCTGTACGACCATCGAGCTTATCCATTCTGATTCCTCAACTGGTTCGATTATGCCGGCTTCAAGCATCCGGTTGATCTCCTCTTTAAATTTTTGTTTATATATGGGATTCAGTCTATATGGTCACTGCCTAATTGGGCTCGCTTCGGGTCTAAGAGGTATCTTCATCTCTCCCAATTCTCCTGCTATGCCCTTCATCTCTGTAAATGTTGTAGGAAATAAGTCGTTGTACTCGCGCAACAAATCTTTAATGCTTTCTACTATTGGCTCATCCCAGTAGTCTCCAATGATGGACATTTTGGGATGTTCAACTGTTCCGATGTTAACTTTATTTACCTTGATTGGCGCGGAAATAACTTCAGATTCTATGGGTGGTCCCTTCACATCTCTTTTGCCTTCTACTTATTCAATCTAAATGTCGTGCGGGTCATCTTCGTCTAGTATTTCCTCCTGTACCTGGTAACATGACAATAGTTCCTTGACTGTCTTCTTATTTCACTGATGCTCTTCGGTAATAAGTTCTATTTATGGTTCTTCAATGAATATGACTCTTCTAATCTATTTAAGGGTTGCATCTATGTTGGGGTTCTCGTGCTCGAATGTGAAAGTGATGGTAAAGTTCTGTTGCAATGTCGCCCATGTTGTAGTTCCTTTACGCAGTTCTTGATCTGTATACCAGTTCACTGGTATGCCTTCTAATGTGTGAACGAAGTGGTGAGGCCATTCCTCTGGTGGGGTCATTTTCCACAGTGTTTCGCATTCCTCCAAGTGCTTCGATGGTGTCCCTAGTCCTTCATATCCCCGCTATTTTCTTTTTTTCTTCTCTGCGCCGAACCTTATGCGCATTAACCTATTACATTGGTATCAGTTTGTGATAGTATCCTTGTGTGCACCCCACCATCTCGCTGGTGTGGCCTTGAGTTCTAAATCCAGTGTTAGTAGCCTTTGGTTCTCTAGTACTTCGTCTTCATATTATGTCAAGAATTTTTCCAAATCATTTAGTCCATGGAAATTGGGTGGTTCTTTGAGTTTTGTACCTATTCACTGTACTACGCAGTCTACTCTTGTACATCTTCTCATGGATACTTCATGTAGTCTCTACTGCCATTTCTCTAATCCAGTTTCTAAATCTGTTGCGCATGAAGTAATACTGTGCCAACTGAGTACCCCATCTGCAGTTGGGTTTACATAATCCTCCTCACGCGCAGTCGTTCTGTACAACTGGTCGATTTCCTCTAAGTGCATGCAAGTGGGTTCTACAAACCTCTCCCCTTATGATGGATCTAGTGGTGCTATGACCCTGTAATATCCGGATTCAAATGTCATTTTCTTGGTCTTCAAGTTAATTATGGTCTAGTTATCAAACGACCAATCCAGACTGAGTAGTGTTGGGTACGGTGTTGTGCCATCCAATATTTCGATGACTTCAAAATATGCTTTAGTGCACACACCATCAAGCTCTACTATTACTCCTTTCAGTCTCACGATTGGTAGGACCCTATGTTGGTTTGCTATTTTTAGTTGGACATTTGAATATCCCAATGTTGGCTCTCCCATGCATTTCTCTCCCATGCATTTCCAGGATTTCTTGGGTAGCACATTCACTTCAGATCCTAGATCCAATATGATATCTCCCATATTGAAATCCCCAATGTTAGCATTCAATCTAAATTCCCTACTTGTTCTTCTTCTTTTGTGAATATGATTGACAATTTTCGGTTCTAGCTTTTGTTCTGTCTCGTTGCTACATTTCTCTAGGATTTTTTGCAATATTTTCACGGATGAAGGATCACTTAACATTTTGATGCATGATTGTAAAAATTCTTGGATAGTACTTACTTTTCCCTTGGGTGGAATTCCTTTGGTATGATCCAATGATGGCATCATTTTGTATTCTAGGCTTCATGGGCTGGTTGCATAGTGGAAGTCGACGCTATGTCCATCTTCTAAAATTATTTTCTGGCTTCCTTAAAAGTCTCCTTTTCTTTGGGTGTGTCGAACTTCTTCCTTGTTTCAGTGCTATTCTTTAGCCACTAGTTCTATACAGGTTCTTGTCAAACTATGTCGTTCCCTGTCTTCGTTCCTCCACGGGTGACTATGTTTATGTTCCGTCCATCTTCCCTTGCTTCAACTGAAATCCATTGAACATTATGATTGTTCGGGTTCCTCTTTTCCTATATATTTACTAATAGTGTTGATCATTCCTTTGTCTCGTGGTTCGATGCACGACAGTACATACAAGTTTTCAGTGACAGTGGGAATTCCCATGCATAATGTCCTAATTGCTGACAATTATGACATGTGGCTGGTCCTCTGCCACGTCCGAAACCTCCTATGGCTCATCCTCCTCCTTGATAGCCTGCTTGGTCCCCTCTTGGTGCATTATACTGTGGTGCCTAATTATACTACGCGATATTATATTGGGGTTGCGTCGGGTTGTACTATGGCTATGCATTGTTGTATGGTTGTTGCGCAATGTTGTATTGCTAATATGTAGGGTTGTATGGAGCTGGGACTTGATTGAACTATGGCTCTTCTTTCCCAGTCATCATTTAGGCCTGTACCCTGTAGGCATCCGATGTTCTCTCCCGCATCAGCTCCATGGTTCTGCAATCATTGTCATCGTGGCCTAATGACTTACAAAAGGTGCAGTAAGAATTCTTTGGAACTGTTTGGTACTTTTACATCATTGTGCAGTGATAAGGGTTGTGACCCTATTTCTTGCATATCGTGCACCATAATCCTCCCTGTGGTAGTGGATTTGGCATGCCTGTTGCCATATACTATGCGATTGTTGGACATTCGTTCTTATGTTGTCCTTTCGCCCTGCATATGGTGCACCAAACGACTTCTTGTTTGTCCTTGTTCTTGTTCTGATTCAACTGAAATGTTAGGTTCTTCAAATCCTCCTTCAATTCTTCAATAGTTGGGTCCATGTGCTAGTAATAGTTCTCTTCCAGTTGCAAGGCTGCCTGTAGAGCCTCGACCTACGTCTAAAAATTATGTTGTCGTAAGGGATATTTTAGGTGTGGGAGTAATGTGTTGAAAAATAGATGTTAGTGTTGCATCTCAGTCATAAGGTATTTTAATTTCCCCTTCCATTGCTTGAATCTCTGGTCAATCTCCCATATAGACTCTCTTGGTTTCTGTCTGATATCGATCATTTCGTTCATGCACTGATCCTTTGAGCTCGGCTTCTGGAACTCATTAATCAATAGCTTCTTAATGTCTTCCAGTGTCCTCATCATCCTAGGGGCATTGTTCGTGTCTAGACTCATGTGCTAGTCTAGTGCGCGGTCTCTCAGTGTGATCGTTAGCTGTGCAAGTTTGGTATCTTCATCCGTGATCTATTGTTCCTCCTAGATATTTTCAGAAATGAACAAATTCTTCTCAGGGTCCTCTGCTTCTTCTCCTTGGAATTATAGTAATCGGATCGTGGGGTCATGTCCTGCCATTCTAAACACTGAATTGTGACCTCCACCGCGCAGTGTAGATACTTGACTAGTGCTTCCTGAACTGACTCCTCAATTGGCTCCTCCAGTTGTTACTCCTGTGGAAAATGTACTTATTTCTATCGGACTTCCTCCGAACTTCGATTGTCTAAACGGTGGTGTTTTCTTTGGTGTATTGGTTGCACATGGGTTTATGGGTTCCAAAATGACATTAATATGGAAAAGATGGCTATCTTATCCTCTTTTTCTTGGGCCTCTTGTTTTCCTCTCATAGGTTGCGCACAGGATTTCCTCAATCTTCTCCACAGCCCGAAGATCCTCTACCTCTTTTTCATCGCTTTCCAAGCCCTCCCTTGTGGCTATGGCTATTTTCTTAGTATTCACCTTATATTGGTAGGGTACTCCACTACGCGTCGTTCCTGGTGATGCCAAGATCCACTTAAGTTAGTTGTCATCCATCAAGATCGGGTCCAAGAATTCCTCCTCCTTCTTGCCTTTAGCCTCACCTTCATCCATTTATCCTTCCTCTATTAGTGATTCCCCCCTTCCCCCATGCACGCAAGGAAGTCTAGATGTCTGCTTCCATTGTCATTACACATTTGTTATAGAGAAGTATTTTAATAGAAGTATATAGGAATCGAATGTACCTTCTGCGAGGTCCACATATAAATTCCTGCTATGCCATGTTGTATGACTTCGTTGTGTCAACTGCAAACTCTGCGATGAAGCCTGCCACAATACTATCAAGCCAAAAGTCGACTGTGCGGGTGAATTTGTTGTTCACCTGTTGTAACTACTCAATCTGTACCGGGGTCCAATCTAGATGTCAGATCCGGTTCGTCGTGTGGTTATCTTTCAACCTTAATATCCACTCCTATAGTAGGTAGGGAAAATCACAGAAAAAGACTTCGTGTAAATCAATAAACATGTATTTATCCAAATATTTTTGAGGTGTGAGGCTAGGGTTTCTATTATCCTTCTAGGCAAACTCTAGTTCTTTAGTTCTCAACCAGCCTTCGATTTATGCTTTCATGGGGTTCCACAGTCTCAAAATTCCCTTCTAGTGGCTTAACGGTCTTCTGGGTTCGCTCATTCTGTTCTCATACATTCTATCTCATATACTCGATCCTCTCTTGTTCCTCTTACAACGACAACATAACCATTTGTTGGTTCTTACCTAAATGAATTCTCTCTACTACATGCACCGTATACCCAGGGTTTACATCTATAATGGTACCAACAAAGCCTAAAACTATCGACTCTTATGGTAAACCAAAAGGCAACACAGTACACATAATGCATTGCGCAGTCTCACCTGAGATAGATTTAAATGGGTGGCTATAATACTCAGGTGTTTACACCCTAGGATTGAGTATGAGATAGGAGATCTGCAGTCTGAGCCGTTAATTGTGTTTTTTATTACAAACTACTGTTATTCTGTTTAATACTTTGACCTCGTGGCCTCTATTCTTGATAACTCAACAACAATTACTCAGCAATATAATAACTCATTAATTCATTTCATACATCATCTAAATAATAAAAGTATGACAAATATATGCATGCATTCATCACATTACACAGGTATTACCATAATTCACCCTCTCCTAGGCTACATCCACAAATATTTGGCTCTTGGCTCTCTTATTATGGCAGTTCTGCAATCCTTGCACCTCACGCTTACAACTATCCTCAGATGGGTAAGATCTTTGTGAGGTGAACTAGATCATATCATGCTCCACAGCCTGCGATCCAATCCTCAAAATATACCTCCTCTCTTCCTCTTAGATCAATTGCTTACAAAAGTAGTTCTCTCATCAAAACACTACATAAAGATAATCAGACTCTACATAGGTAGCAGACCGAAATTCTTTCGACCCTCTATGATACCTACGTATCTATATTTATATCTATCGGGCTCTTCAGCAATTTACACAAAAACCTTACAAAAACCCTACAAAAACCCTAACAACTACTGTCGTTAGGTCTTCCTTCTCTTCATGCATGCATTTCTTCCTTCCAACTATCGCCTCCTTCTTGCATGTGCGCGTGTTGTGCTTCTTGTCAGTTGTCACTTTCCTCCTGCACACTTTCTTTCCCACTATTTCTCTTCCAACTGTCATTCTTCTTTGTGCATGTTTTTTTCCCCACTTCGGCCTGCTACCAACAGGCCAGCTCTAAGAACCTTCTGCACAGTTACTTTCCCTGCATAGTGTCCTCCTATGATTCCTTCATGAGCTTCGGCGAGGATCAACGGTTTCTCTGCTTCCATAACAAACCTCTTCAATATCTCATCAGGTCCCATCTTATATAGTTGTCCAGCTATAAGTCAAAAGTCTGTAGCGTGCACTACTAGTTGTTTCTTCTAGGTGATTGTATATTCACTAGGTGCCATTCCTTTTGACAAGAAGTGGACTATTTTTGCAAAATGGTTATAAATATTTCTAATGGCTAGGAACTGTGCATCCGAAAGTGTATCCTCCAAACTAGTAGTCTATTCTCCATGTTCCAACCTCGACAAGTGGTCAGGACCTTTGTTCATTCTTCCTGGCTTAACCACAATCTCAAAATCATATTCCTAAAATAGTAGAAGCCATCAACATATTCTTCCCCCCAACACTAGCTTGTTGAATAGGTATTTCATTGCAGAGTGATCAGTAAACATTTTAAAGTGTCCTCCCAGCAAGTAGTGGCAGAACTTCTGCAACGAATACACCATGGCTAACCCTTCTCTCTCTCAGTGGTGGTGTAATTAATCGTTGTTGTGGATAGTTTCCTGCTAGCAAAATCTAGTGGGTGGTCGATGTCTCATGTTCCCGGTTGTGCTAACACAGCTCCTAATGCAATAAAATATACATCGATATGCACGTGAAATTCCTTGCTCCAATCTGGGAAAACCAGAATAGGCAAAATAACCATTTTCTATTTCAGCGTGTCGAAGATCTACTGGCATTCTTTGGTCTAGTGAAATTGACAGTCTTTCTTCAAAAGATTCTCCATGGGTGTTGTAATTTGGGCATAGCTTTTAATGAACTTCCTGTAATATCCAGTGTGTCCCAGCGTAGTGCACAACTGTTTGACTAAAATAGGAGGGGGCAGATCAACTATGATGGCGATTTTAGATGGATCTACCAACAATCCCTGCTTGCATACAATATGACCTAACAACACTCCAAATGGTGAAAAGAAAATGCAATTGTTAAGAACCAAATATCAATATAGCATAGAAAAACCTCAGAATAAGTACTCAACGCCTTGAAAAAGAGATAATTTCAGATAATAAGCCTCTTGGAGGGGGAAACCTCCTTTTACCCCACATAAATGTTCAAGTACAAGATGATTCCAAATGAAAATGTCTCCTTGGTATATATAGGAGACTATGAGGTATAATTACAACTAATGGAATAAAGCCGACATAAATAAAATAACATTGCTAATGTAATATGCCCCAATTAAGGGGTAATGAGCCAATATTAGGTCTTAACATGCCCCTCCCTTTAAAAGACTCATCTTCCCAAGTAGAATCTTTAGCCGGTAGTTTCCTCCATTTAATGAGATACTCTGAAATGGATCTATTCCTCAGCTGGCGAATTCTTGTGTCAGTGATGGCTTCAGGCTCCAATATGATTTTTCCTTCCTCGTCAATTTCTGGCAATATAGTTTGAACTAGGATATTATCGCCTATAACCTTCTTTAAGCATGAAACATGGAAAAATGGGTGTACTCGTGAAGATGCAGGCAACTCCAATTTGTATGCCATAGTACCAATATTTTGCAACACCTTATAAGGGCCATAGTACTTTGGTGATAATTTATTATCCTTCTTGGCTTGCTTGAGGGACATCTGTTTGTATGGTTGTAGTCTTAAAAACACCCAATCCCTTGCTTCAAAACTTCTTTCACTACGTTGTTGATCTGCTTGTTGTTTCATGTGATTCTATGCCGTGGTCAGGTTGTCCTTTAAGATTTGGAGAAATTTTTGTTGATGTTCGATGTGATCTTCCATTTCTTGAACCTTAGATTTTTCTTTTAGAGAAGAAGTGATGGAAGGAGGGTGGTATCCATAGAGTTCCATAAATGGTTTCATTTTTGTTGCAGTATGAAAGGAAGTGTTATACCACCATTCTGCCAAGGGTAACCATTTGAACCATTGTGTTTTTTTATTAGAGACAAAGAAAAAAAGGTAGCCTTCCAGACATTTGTTCACTATCTTGGTTTGTCCATCAGATTGAGGATGATAGGATGAGCTATGAGCCAATTGAGTATCCAAACAAGAAAATAGTTCTGTCCAAAAATGTCTAGTGAAGATGGGATCTATGTCACTTACAATAATCTTTGGGCTGCCATGTATCTTTTGAACTGTCTCCATGAATGCGGTGGCCACTGTACTAGCTTTGAAGGGATGGTAGAGTGCACAAAAGTGTGCGTACTTGTCAGTCTATCAAAAATCACCATGATGACACTCTTTCCTTCATACTTCAGTAACCCTGTGATGAAATCCATGGAAACCTCCTCCCAACACTGACTTGGGATGGCTAATGGTTGTAAAAGACCTGGGGTCTTAATTGTTTCCACCTTATTTTGTTGGAAAACCAAACATTCTGCCACAAACCTTTGAACATCAATTTTAAGACCATCCCCAAAAAATCCTTCTTGACTCTATGGTAGGTTTTCAAAAATCCCGAGTGCCCTCCTACTGGAGAGGAGTGCAATTCCAATAGTACTTTTTGTTTGAGTTGGGAGTTCTTACACAAATATAAGAAATCTTTGTACCATAGTGAATCATTTTTCCATATAAATGTACATGATGCACTAGAATCCCACTGCAACCTTTGAATGAGAGTCCACACTTTTTCATCATTCTTCCATTCATCCCTTGCTTCTATTATCCAATCAGGTTAGATGAATGCGATAACACAGAGAAAGGCCTCAACATATTCATCCTTTCTTGAGAGTGCATCTGCCACAACATTTTTCTTCCCCTTTTTATAGATGATTCCAAAATCATAACCCAATATCTTGGTTACCCATTTTTGTTGTTCTTGTGAAGACAGTCTTTGTTCCAAGAAGTATTTAAGACTATCATGATCTATTTTGACCTTGAAGTGCCTACCTATTAGGTAAGGAGGCCATTTCTTCAATGCATGTAGTATTGCCATCATTTCCTTCTCATAAATTGGTTTGTGTAAGTCCTTCCCCTTGAGTGGTCGAATTTCAAAAGCCAGGGGCCTTCCTTCTTGCATTAGGACAACACCAATTCCATTTCCCGAGGCATCACATTCCACAATAAAGGTTTTTGTGAAGTCTGGAGTGGTCAAGACAGGAGCTTTGCACATCACCTGGTAAGGTTTTACAGCGAAGTGCAGATTAGTCCCGAGAGCGAGGGAGCTTTGCACATCACCTTTATAAGTTGTTCAAAGCTTTGGATTTCCTGGAGTCCATGAAATGCATCCTTCTTAGTTAGTGTCATTAAAGGTGTTGTTATTCTTCCCTTAGTGTCAGACAAACTTGCGGTAGTAACTTTTAGTGAAACCAAAATCCTCTAATATTCTTCAATGTTTTAGAATCGTCAGGTCCATCATGGCCTTAATCTTGTTGGGGTATACCTTGAAACCTTCATGAGATACAATATGACCCAAATACTCTACCTCCTTCACTCCAAAGAAACATTTGCATGGTTTGGCATATAGTTGTTGCTCCTTTAGTAGTTTATGGCACCTTGTCAACATGTTGCACATGATCCTCCAAGACTTGCTATAGATTGGTATATCATCAAAAAATCTTTGACACAAATTTTTGAAGAAATGGAGCTGAAAGTAGATTCATCAACCCTTGGAATGTGGAAGGTGCTTTTAGCCAAGACCAGGCATGACCAAAAATTCATGGGAGCCTTCATGAGTTTGGGATGCTATTTTTGGGATATCTTCTTCCCTTCATTCCAATCTAATGATACCTGAGCGAAGATCCAATTTTTGTGAAAAAGATTGCTCCAAGTAGTTTATAATAATTCATCAATGACAGTAATGGAAACTTATATTTAATGGTGGTCTTGTTGATCTCTCTATAATATGGACACATACACAATGAACACGCTTTCTTGAGTACCATTACCAACTGGTCTTGAGTAAGATTTTTGGCTAGGTCTAATAATTCCGACCTCAAACATTTCTTCAACCATGCAGCTCAATTTCACTCTTCTAGGCATTAAGGGTATCTGTATGGCCTGATGTTAGGAGGAACTCCACTTTGAGGAATTAGGTGAATTTCATGATCATGATTGTGAGTGGGTGGAAGGCCTTGAGATATCTTAAAATACTTTGGAATGCTTATCAATGATCCCTTGGAGATCTTGAGGGAATAGATGTAAACTAGATGTTTGAACATCTGGTGAGCATAGTTGTGCAGTATTACTTGTGATGCCTTACTTTTAATAATTTTGTCCTGCCGGTAGAGCTTATCACCTTACTAGGTTTCCCTGTGATACCTCTTAGTTCAATTTCTTTTCCTTCAATGAAAATTTCATGAAAAGTTCTTGAAAAGGTGAAGCCATTGTTCCTAATGATTGTAACCATTTGGATTCCTAGTACAATATCCTCACCACCCATGGGTATAAAAATCATTGGACCTATTCATTTACATGTTCCCCCATAGTAAGATTGATCTTATTGCATTTTCGAGCAATTGATGGTTCCTCCATGCTGCAATCATTACTTGAAACTCGGCCTTCGGATGTCTAGAAGCAATTGAGAGCTTTGGCTGAATTTATAGTGAATGAAATTATGAGTATTGCTAGAATCAATTAGGACTAATACCTTTTTCTTTTTGATGCTTATCCTTTGATCTTGAGGGTTTGAGGGTGCTAATTCTAGCCAATGCATTACATGCGTTTATCGTGGGGGAGTCAACTCATCAATTGAAATTGCTTCTACTTTTTCTAAATCTTGAGATGGTTGTTGTTCTTCTTCTTATTCCTCTTCACAATCTGTAGAATAATTTCTTCTGACCACACTTATGTCCCTTACTATACTTGTTGTCACAATTAAAGCATAAACCTTTTTCTTTTCTTTCCTCAATTGTTGAGGGGTGTCAACCTTGTGGGAGTTGAGGTGTTGTTTTAGAAGAAGGAGCATTTTTCTTTTTATAGATGTTAGGATTGGTCTTCCTAGTAGCCATAGCCATATTTTTACTTTCAACATTTCTTTGCCACCTTAAATGCATTCTCAATGATTTAGTTTCCCAAAGGCGAAACTCATGTTGAATGTTATCCTTTAAAAGTTCCTATGGATACACATCAATCAAGTGCTCACACGGAATATATATTTACCTTTATATTCAATCTTTGGAAGTTCTCAATGTGCTTGATGGCTAGACCCCTTTTGCTTGAGATTTATCAATTGGCTAGAAGGTATTTCTCCTTGTATCCTCATAGTGTGCTATCATTTCTTCCATGAAAATTGTCCAAGTGGCCAGGTGATTTGTGAGAACAAAGCCATCGATACCATACAAATTGATTAGGTTCTAAATATAAGGAATCCAATTCATACCTTTTGTGTATGTGTGGAACATTATAGCAGATCAAAGAATTGCTCCATCGAGAGTATCCATGTGATTGGGTCCTTCCCATCAAACTCCTCATATCGATCTTAGGAACATGGTTGGTCTTCAACCCAAAGTTAGGTTTCTCCATTCTTGTTCACCTTCCTTGTGTCCTCATCATGAATTTCATGGGATGCATTTTTCACTTTCATGTGTCTTCTACGTTATGAAATTTTTCAATACTTCCATGATATCCTCTTTTAAACCATCCATCAATATTTGGTGCCTCCAACTTAGCTTCCATCTCTTGTAGTTCATCTTTGTTACTATCTTATTTCGTAAATAATTTGTAATCTACAGATTTCTTACCTTCATGCAAAAGAGTCCAAGTGGGATTTTTTGGAGGCTTATCACGGTGTAGAAGTTCCCTTTTGGGTAGCATGTTGGCCAAGTATCTTTTTGAACCTTGATTTTGGTGGTTCTTCTGAACAATCTTTCTTCTATTGTATCTCCCAAGTTTCGGCCCTTATGGGTATAGAAGAAAATTTCTTTTATGTAGTTCTCTGATATTTCTTCTGCAATGCCATAAATTTCTTTTATGTAGTTCTCTGATATTTCTTCTCTGCAATGCCATAGGTCTGATCAAAATTGGATGTGACAAGTAGAATTTACGGTAACTTCCCCACAACTTGCTGATTTTTGGCCTTTCCAGGAGATCTCACTTGTATAGCATGCCCCGCACAAAATAATTGATATAAAATTCTAAAACTTGAAACAAAAATACTAAAGACTATCCACTATCCAATGAAACTGGTCTCACTCAATTTGGATACTCTAGGAAGAAGTTATGAGTTTTTTACCTGGAACACCTTCTTGAGACTAGTCAATAGGACTAGTCAGATACCCTATCTTCCATAGGGTGTATCTACAAATTTAAGATGACCCAGAAGCTGAAATTTTTACCACTGATACCTTACTAATTTCTGTGAATACCCTTTGGATTTCAGGGTCTGAGACATTACATAAAAAAAATTATAGCAAAAATTTCGTAATGACTCAGGTTAGGATGATTCCAAAACCCTATCTTGCATAGGTTGTATCTACGAAAGTATAAGGCCTCAGGAGATGAACTTTTAACCCAACGTACCTTGATCCATATACTAAATATCCTCCAAGCCATTGCTTCGGAAACATTGTAGAAAAAAAATTATATTGAAACTTCCAAGGTGTCTCATATGTAGCAGCGAAACCCCAAGACCTTGAGCTCTAATACCATATGTTAAGAACCAAATATCAATATAGCATAGAAAAACCTCACAATAAGTACTCAACTCCTTGAAAATGAGATAATTTCAGATAATAAGACTCTTTGAGGGGGCAACCTCCTTTTACCCCACATAAATGTTCAAGTACAAGATGATTCCAAATGAAAATGTCTCCTTGGTATATATAGGAGACTAGGAGGTATAATTACAACTAATGGAATAAATCCGACATAAATAAAATAACATTATGAATCTAATATGCCTCAATTAAGGGGTAATGAGACAATATTAGGGCTTAACAACACTTCTTCGGGTTTAAGGAAATCTGACACTGCCTGCACTTGTCCAACATTAGCCTTAAACATTCAATATATTTTTTCAATAAACTAAAAACAATCCAATCATGAAAGTATGATTCTAAAAACTTATGTAGAAACTCCTTAAATGATTCAACCACCACCTTGGAAAAGATGGCCGCGACATTCTTCAATCCAAAAGGCATTATTTTATATTGGTAGGATCCCCATTCTGTGGCAAAGGTGGTCTTATGGCGATCTTCCTTGGCAATCTAGATCTGATGGTATCCTAAAAATCCATCTATAAAAGAATATACCTCATGGCCTCCTACATTATCTAACACTTTGTCAATGAATGGCGTAGGGAAGGGGTCATGAAAACAAGCATCATTCAACTTCCTGAGATCTATGCAGATCCTGATCTCTCCTGTCTTCTTGTCTTGTACCACCATAGGGCTAATCTATTATGATTCTTCGACAGGTTCTATAATTCCTGATTCTATCATTCTGTCGAGCTCAATCTTCACTTTCTCCTTATATTTAGGGTTCAATCTGTAGGGTCTCTGTTTGACTGGTCTTGCATATGGTTTCAAAGGGATCTTCATCTCTCCCATAGGCCCTTTAATTCCCTTCATATCAGTCAACTTGATTAGAAACAAGTCCTGATACTCATGTAGAAATTTTGTGATCTTGTCAATAGTGGCAACATCCCAATAATCTCCAACATTTGCAAGCTTTGGTGTTTGCTCTATTCCAATATTGACTTTATTAATCTTGATCGACTTTCCAATAAATGGTATCTTAACTCATGGTCCTTCCACATCTCTCTGGCCTTCTGTTTCTGCGATGTTCACCTTCCTAGGATCATCGTCTTCATCAATATTGATGTTGTAACAACCTTGTAGTTTCTAGAGAGGTGCATTCCATTCGTCCTCTTCTTGTTCCAAATGGAGTCTAGGTGCCTCCTCAAACACATTCTGTCTTATGACTTGTAATGCTTGATCTACTGTAGGATATTGGCTTTCGAATAAAAAAGTAGTGACAAAGTTCTGAGTCATACCTTCCCAATCTGCAGTGATGAGGCACAAATCTTCTTGAAGGTACCAGTTGATAGGGGTTGTGTCCAACATGTTAATGAATTTGTGCATCCACTTCTATTGAGGAATATTTCTCCATGCTTCCTCGCAACTTTGCACATGGTCCTTCTAATAGCTCTGACCTGTGTATCTAACTTCACAACCTTCTACTTGCACCGAGAACCGCACTATCATCAGAGTATGACATTGTACCCATTCTATAATGTTGTTTTTGTGTGTCCCCCACCATCTTGTTGGTGTGGCTTTCAAGGCCTCATCCATTTCCAACAAGCGTTTTTGCATTGGTACACTTTCTTCAAAGTCCGACAAGAAGGTTTCTAAAGGATTTAGACCATCAAAGGTGGGTAAGTTACTTACTATTGTGCCGATCCAACGTACTTCTTTGGTTAATCTAGCACATATCCTTGTAGATACTTTGTACATTTTGTTCTGCCAATTCTCCAGTGCTTCTTCTAAATCTGATGAACACACGTTTTCACTTCGCTAGCTCAAATTTCCATCCACCGTAGGATTAATGTAATCATGTTGTCTGACTATTGATTTGTATATGTTTTCCAGTTCATATGCACGGTCTTATTCTCTGATGGGATCTGTGTATCACTGAAATTCATCAGGATCTAAAGGTGCGATGACCCTAAGTCCATATCCTTCAAATGTCATTCGTATTTTCTTTAAATCGACCACAGTGGAATTATTGAAAGCCCAATCAATTCCTAATAGTGCAGGATAAGGACAACTATCGTCAACTATCTCAATTACCTCGAAGTCTGTAAACGTCCTCACTCCATCGATGTCCACAGGGACATGTTCCAATGTTCTAAAGGGGCTTACAACTTGTTGATTAGCCATCCTAAGTATGATAAGGGAATAGATCAACTTAGGTTTTTCCATTAGTTCCCAGGTTTTCTTCATCATGAAATTGACCGTTGACCCTAAGTCAAGGACTACATAGTCTATATCATACTCTCCAATATGAGCATTCAGGTGTAGTTCCTTATTTTTCCTTCCCTTCTTGGATAGTTGATGTACTTCTTTATTCAGTAAAGGATATACCCTTCCTATCTCATACTTCCTGACAAAAAAATTCAATTCTTGTATGGCTCTCTCATCTTTAATCAGCTATAAATGTATACAAGAAACTGACAAGTTTACTTGCCTCTTTTCCATCTCCGGGTGAAGCAGGTTGATCAAATGCCAGAGGAATTCCACATTCTCTTACTTCTGGTCGTATATTCGATGAATAACCTTGGTCTCCCCTAAATTTTCTTCTTACCTCCTCGAACATTTGTTTTTATTTCTTTGCTTCAAAAGTTTGTGTCTTCTCTGCAACTTTCCTGACTTCTAATTCTTCTATAGTCATTCCTTGGATGACTCTATCCTCTCCTGTAAAAATTCCTCCTCAAGTTATAACAACAACTCTAGGGTCTTCTCCACGAGGTTATTCTTTGATTAATTATATTTGTGGGTTCTATTGAGGTCCCTATCTCTCCTGAAGTTTAGACAGCGATGCTAGACATTCCTCGATAACATGCTCGAACGAGTTGCAATAACTGCAAGTGGTAGAAGGGTTCTAACAGTCCCTTACCAAGTGTCCTAGTTGTGCATAGTTATACCATATTATTTTTCCTCAACCTCGAACCATACCTCCTCCTCTTTCTCTTCCTCAGAATCCACCACGAGGGTTGAAGTTTCCTCTCCCAAGGGAGTTATATTGCATAGTATTTCCTTATTGTTGTACTTCACCTTGAATTTTGTATATATCCCTTGAACTTTCATGCATGAGGTAGTAAGCCCTGCAATCCCTATCATCATGCCCCACAGACTTACAAAACGTGCAATACAAATTTTTGGGTGTATGAACATATTTTTTCATGTAATAGCACTCACCAGGGTGATGTCTATTTCTACATACCTCTCACCAGGGTAGGTTAACTTGCTTCAAGGGGCTCAGAGCTCCAGAGGCCAAGTATTCATGGAATAGGGGACAATGTTCCTTGTCATGGCCTTCTGATTTGCATCTAACACACCAGATATCTTCTATTTTGTATTTTCCCTTGTCTTTCTTCATATCTTCGACCTGCAGAGACCAACTAGTTAGCTGACTCAAGATTTGACTCATACCAGAGATGGGTTCTCCCATAGGGGATGATTCTAGCTTCATGGCAATCTCCAGTGCCTCAGCCTGTGAAGCAATCTTCTATTGTATCAGAGGAACTTTGATGTGTGGTAAGAGGGAAATAATGAACCATTCCTTGTTCTGCTCATTTGGGATTTGAAAATGCAGATGGCTTGTCAAGGTATTAAATATCTGATTGAACTCCCATATTGGTTCAACTATTCTCTGCTTGATTTATTTTAGTTCTGTAATGCACTATGACTCCGACTTGGGTTTCTTGAACTTGACAATCAGTGTGTTCTTGATCCCATTTAGCGGTTTAGGCTAGGCAATTCCCTTAACAAACTTCATGTACCAGCTCAGTGTGTGGTCTCTTAGGGTAGTACTAAACTGAGCATGTTTGACAGTTTCGTCGGTGATGTTCTTAATACTCCATACAGATTCGCATAGAAACCAATGTTGATCAGGATCTTTAGATCCATCTCCTCTGAAGGTGGGTAACCTGATCTCATCTGCCATAGACCTTCCTAGGTTTCCTGACTGAGTATGTGTTGGGCTGCTAGTGACAGTTCTCTGAACGCTCAGGTGACTCTGATTACTCTGATTACATAATGTCGTTGAATCAACAGGAGGAGTAATAGTACTTAATTCAACAGTCTACGCAGTTCCTGAATCTTCTGGCTCTTCCCGACGAGGTTCTTCATCTTTCCCTTTCTCTGGCCTAATAGACTCTGAATGCTCCTCATCTATCAGATCTGCCTCTTATCCACTATAGAAACCCTCGTCCCCGTAGTTCTGCTTAAACAGGTTCACAAGAGGAACTTCTCTGAACAGTCTCCCACTGCATGTATGTCCATCCTCTGTGTCACTATTGTTGTCTGAGTTCTTGAACATTATCTCTTCAATCCAATAGACTACTATATCTTCAAGATGTTCTTCTCATGAAATAACATCTTTATCTTCAACTTCAGAAAATGTAAAAATTTTCCTCTAGGTACCTTAAAGAAGTATCTCTCTTCTTGGCTATATGATTCTACTCTGTCAACAACAAACTCAGTGATATACCCTCCAATGGTACTATCAAACCAATGATCTATTGCTCTTGACACGGTGCTATCAACTCTCTTGACCTTCTTGATCAATGTCGATGTCCAAACCAAGGGTGGCCTATATTTTTTCTCAAATTGGGTATCTGCTAAGCTAGCTAGCCACTCGTATAACTCTCTATGGATTCCTCCAAGGAAAATCTCATGTATATCAGTAAAGATATATATTTCCTACCAATCTTCTATACTAAGATTAGGGTTCTTATTCTAGGATTTAGTGAATTCCTTTTCTTGATCTTCTATCCACTTTTGAATCTCTGTCTTTGATGGAAACCTCTTTGAAATTCCCTCAAGAATATTTTGGTCCCAGCAACAGAACCATTTGTTGGCACAGGGGCAGACCCAGGGTTCAGCTCCAAGAGCGCACCAACAAGCCCTAACTACTAGCACTTTCAGCAACACCTACGAGGCAGATGCAGTCTCACCTGAAGTAGCTATGGAGGGGTTGTAGGACATAGATGTCTACAACCAAAGGGAATACCAAGTGGATCTAATAGAAGAGCGATACAACATTTATATATCACTTACCAGTTCAGATATACTCCACGGAACTATCTATCATATCTAACACAATAATGAAGTAGCAGTATACCAAATGACAAAGAAAAGAGCATCAATCATACACACAACACAATATATACATGGTTCACCCTCTCTCTAGGGATACGTCCACATAACTGTGCTTTATAATATATTAAGATGAAGCATACAATTCTTGTTTGTGCTCTTAGGTAGCAGATCTTCTTTGTTCTCCTTTCTTTCTCTCCCCACCCTACGCACCCAACTGTAGGGTTGAACTTCGCACCCAGCTGAATACCTTACAATACTAGAAGGCTCTACACTCAACACTTCTCTCTCACACGACAATAATAGCTCATGCCAATAACAAAACTTGAACCAACAATACCAACAAAAATAACAACAACCACCCATCCCAGGTCCTTTAGACCTCTATTTATACATTACAATAGTTCACCGACAACCTTAGGTTGAGAACTAAGTGTCAAAACCCTAGATACCAAAACCCTAGGTCAACTTGATCCGTGTTTTTAGGGCTTCACCAGCATGTCTTTCCTTCCTTCTCGCATGGTGTTCCAAAGCATCCAACGATGGTTTTTTCCGCTTGCTGAGTTGTCCACAATCCATCTTCCTTGCTGATATTTCATCGTCTATCTCCTCATCCAACGCCTTTCTTTCTCTTACTTCGCTCCATATTTTCTTCTCTTTTTCTTACTTCGACTGAGTAACAGTTCTTGTGTCTTCCACGCAGTTCACATTTTGCCTTTTCTTCCTTGATCTTTGCTTGCTTCCATAACCAAGGGCCAAAAGCTACGAAATACCTAAAGTATTGTATATATTGTATGGTGAATGGTAAAATTAATACATTGAAGAGTTGAAAGGTGTGACACCAAGGAAGGCTAGTTTTCTCCCGGTTAAGGGTTTCCAGTGCAAATCTTTGTGTACTATGTGTATGAGCCATTGATTAATTTTTGTTTTTCTTAAGAATATGTATGCATTGATTTACTTCACAGGTTTAAAACTTACAGGTATGAGAGTGTTGATTGATTTTAAAGGTTGTCCATTTACCAATTAGTGGAAATTATGATTTAATTTGAACCCACACATAGTGACCTGTGAATGGGTCCAACATTGAAATCTTTTTAGTTTTTGCCTGTATGCACTGAAATTTAACAAGGTTATAGTAGATGCATGCATCTATATTAACTAACATAATTATTTCTCTTTCTTTTGTTCTTGTGTCATTGTGGAGAATAGGTCATCAACAAATTTTTTTAAATATATGATTGAATTTTCCTTGTTAGAGTGAACATGGAGCAAGTAATTGGTTTGTCTTATCACTACCTAATTGAAGTGAAAGTGAGAAAAGGAAAGTCTATCAAACCAAATAGAACAATAAGAAAGCTTTGAATCCAAACATGGGAGGATTTTTCCCATGTTACCAAATAAGAGGACACGTGGAATATCCCCTCAATGAAGAAGCACCAACTAAAAGGGGCAATGTTATCAAAAAAATGAGTAATATTCTTCTAGATAAAGACTACTTGATGATCCCTTGCAAAGGGATCAAATCTTACTCATTCAAAAGTTACAAGAATTGTAAACTCCTCATAGTTTAGTAGTTGGACATTAAATTTAAAAGGGATAAAATTATTTCCCCATTCCTTTTCTATTTGAAGGAGAATTAGTATATGATCAGAGTCTCCTCTAACCTCTACCCAACACCTAATTATTTTAGGATCAACCATGATTAACTTAGACACTAGAAATATATTAAGCCTCTTAGCCATTTTCTCCTCCCTGGTCCTCAAATTTCTCCAGGCCCGGGGAAGATTTATAGGCTCCACATTTGCCAATATATCATCTTCAATATTATGGAGAAAATAATTAATCCTCCCTTATTGAAATCCCCTAGTTTTCAACCCTTTCAACCCTAGTTTCCTCTTAGTATTTTAGAGAATATTCAATATGCTCATATCATACTCCTCAAAACTCGAGACAATGTCTTCGGCATAGATCTCAACTATTTTCTTCTCTGGTGAAACAAAAGCTTGATCTTCTTTGCATATTTTATCAAAGACCCATTTTGAAATAACTATTTTCACCTTTTTGAGGTTTGCTACTAGCTCAAGACTACTTGATGATCCCTTGCAAAGAGATCAAATATTAGTCATAGCTAGTTTTCATCGAATTTGAAATTATTGCATTTCATTTTCCTCTTGCATGGTTTAAAGAGTCGAGTCCAAACACCATCAGTTTCACGACCACTCCTTTGAGTAACAACAACCAACTAAAAGCAAGTGCCTAATATTTGGTTCACCAAGGCTGGGCCTCTCAACATAAGAAATGCCTTGGTAGATAGATTTAATCAATTATTTGAGATGCTAATGACCATGAAAACATTCAAGGTAAAAAAAAAGGGGCTTAGGCCCTAAACGATGCTTCTATGGCTTGTAGGCCACACATAGCACCTTAAACCATGAGACACGGCTTTTCTAATGTATCAATTTACCAAGGGTGGTATACATGTACAATTCTAATGTTTTGAAAACCATAAACATGTCTATTCTCCCTCATAAACAATTATTTGAGATGCTAATGACTTGTATTTTTACCATGACAACATTCAAGGTAAAAAACAAGGGGCTTAGGCCCTAAACGATGCTTCTATGGAATGTAGTCCATGCATAGCACCTTAAACCATGACACATGCCTTTCGTAAGGTATCAATTTCCAAAGGGTGGTATACATGTATGATTCTAATATTTTGAAAACCATGAACACATTTATTCTCCCTCATAAAGTTTTATTTGAGATGCTAATGAATTGTGTTTTTACCATGAAACATTCAAGGTAAAAAACAATGGGCTTAGGCCCTAAACAATGCTTCTATGGCTTGTAGGCCATGCATAACACCTTAAACCATGATACATTCCTTTCATAAGGTATCATCTAAGGAACATGGACCATGCATAAGTACTTGGACCATGAAACATCCCTTATAGAAGTAATTATGTCCCAAGAGTGGGATATATTCTAATATTTGGTTTACGAAGGATGGGCCTCTCAACATAAGAAGTGCCTTGGTGATAAAATTTAAGGTATATGGGGAGTGCATCAACACTAGACTACATCACATACCCTTATGATAACATATTTGTCTTGGTATTGTGATATGGGCCCAATTTTGAGGCTTATCACATTGAGGATGGGCCCTCTTTCCAGGTACATGGTTCAAGGCCAAAAACCATTTCCCTTACCCACGTTAAAATGTGTATGGGGTGGGAGAGAGAGAGAGGGAGGTGGAAGGGAGGCACGAGGAGAGAGATATTTTGATAGGGGAAGGAGTGATGGAGGCATGAGGAGAGAGATATTTTGAGAGGGGAAGGAGTGATGGAGGCACGAGGAGAGATATAATTTGAGAGGGGAAGGAGTGAGAGAGGGAGGGATATGAAGGAAGGTGGAGATATTGGGGAGATAAGGGGAGGGGGGAGAGAGAGGGGGAGTGAGAGAGGGAGGGACGCTAATGAAGGTGGAGATATCAGAGATATGTATGGGGAGAGAAAGAGAGATTGAGGAGGGAGACAGAGAGAGGGATAGAGGCGGGGGAAGAGATATACTATGAGGGACAAGGGAGGAGAGAGAGAGAGAGAGAGAGAGGTGGGGGGAACAGATACATATGGAGGGATGAAGGGGAGAGAGAGAGAGAGAGAGAGAGAGAGAGAGAGAGAGAGAGAGAGAGAGAGAGAGAGAGAGAGAGAGAGAGGAACATATTATGTTAATATGCGATGGAAATTATATAAATAAATAAATAACTCCCAATGGATCCTTTGGCCAAGTAGAGAAGAATGATTAGCATTGTAACTAGAGGTAGTCGAATGAAATACTGAGCCCCAGTCAAAGCTGGTTTATTTTGGTTTCGAGGGTAAAAATTCTTGTGTTCATTTGATTGATTGTTTTGTTTCTTGTAGAGAAGGAATAGATTCATCTTTCTTTATGATCATTGATGTTCAATTGGTTAATCAATCCCCTAGTAGAAGGGAGGGTCGAGATGTAGGAGGATCAACTTGTGGTTTGCACCATGTTTGAGTGAAATAGTAGTGTTAGGAGAAACAATTGAAGTGGATATGTATGTAGTGTTAGAAGGAACATGCCAACATTAGGTTCATGTAAGTTTTAAACATGTGAAGTAAAGAAATGCATATAGATTCTTAAGCAAAACAGAATTTAATCAATGGCTCATTCACATAGTACACAGAGATTTATACCAGAAACCCTCAACTGGGAAAACCTTTATTATATTAATTATATCGAATTTCACCATTCACTATACAATATATACAATGTTTTTATGTATTCCGTAGATACCAAAACC
Organism: Picea sitchensis; assembly: GCA_010110895.2. Classification (NCBI taxonomy): domain Eukaryota; kingdom Viridiplantae; phylum Streptophyta; class Pinopsida; order Pinales; family Pinaceae; genus Picea; species Picea sitchensis. The sequence continues at coordinate 279,168 of SNQJ01S0003039.1, forward strand.
CTAATCCCTAAAACCGGGATTATTTTTAGTAAACCGCTAAAAATAGCAAAATTTGCTAAAAATAACAAAAACCGCCCAAAACCAAAATTTCAAGGCGCTGCCCCAGGCTACGCTCGGTGCCAAACGCTGCGCATAACCAGGGGGGCATACCTGCCCCCCCTTGGGACCCCCCTAGGAAAACGCCCGATGCACATGGCACAAACATAACACTACTACGAGGGATCGTCAGACACAGTTGTCATATCTGTCGCACCCACACACACACATGCAAAGAATATAACACATACCCAACATTCTCCCACTTGTTGTTTTCTTTGTATTCAGGGGTCCAGGCGATTATATAGTCAACAATCCAGGGAAACAATTCCCATTGTTACTCTACACCAGGAGAACTTTTCTGTGCTCACAGACTTTGTCAATGAATCTGCAACATTCTTCAAAGTGTCAACCTTTTCCAACAACACCTTCTTTTCCTCAACCATGTATCTCACAAAGTGATACTGAACATCAATATGCTTTGTCTTTAAATGATAAGCTGGGTTCTTTGCTAGGAATATTGCACTCTGACTGTCACAATCTAATATCATTGCTTGTTGTACCAACCCAATACCTGAACACAATCTTTGTAACCATACTGCTTCCTTGCTTGCATGAGTGGATGCCATGTATTCAGTTTCTGTAGTTGAGAGTGCCACTATAGCCTGTCTTTTGCTCATCCAACTGATTTCTCCTTCAAATAGGTTAAACACATACCCACTTGTAGATCTTCTGCGATCCAGATCTCTAGCCCAGACTGCATCAACAAAGCCATGTATTTCCACCACTCTGTCCAATCCTGGTCATCCTTGGTAGCACAATCCATAACTAGTGGTGCCACGAAGATACCTGAAGACCCTCTTTACTATTGTCCAATGCTCCTTCTCTGGTTTTGACATATACCTTCTCAAAACTCCCACTGCATGTGCAATGTTTGGTCTAGTACAGACCATTGCATACATCAAACTACCAACTGCACTGGCATATGGAACATGGGACGTGTCCTCTTCTTCTTCCTCTGTCTTGGGACACTGATCTGCAGATAAATTTACACCTATAGGAATAGGAACCTTGACCAGTTTACTTCCATGCATATTAAACCTCTGCAATATCGTCTCAACATATTTTCTCTAATTCAACTATAGTTTCCTTTTTGCAAGATCTCTTTTAATCTCCATTCTCAGAATGAAGTTAGCAGCACCGAGATCCTTCATGTCAAATTTGGAGGATAGTTGTGATTTCACCTCCTGGATAACATCCATGTTATTTCCTACCAACAACATGTCATCAACATACAACACTACATAAATGAAGTGATTACCAACCTACTTGGAATATACACAGTGATCATCCCTGTTTCTTACAAATCCCAATCCAAGGATGTATGTGTCAAACTTTTAGTACCACATCCTAGGTGATTGCTTCAGACCATATAGTGACTTCTTTAGCTTACATACCAACTCTTTCTTTCCCTTCACTGCAAAGCCTTCTAGCTGCTTCATGTAGATTTATTTTTCCATATCCCCATGTAGGAATGCTATCTTCACATCCATCTGTTCCACTTCAAGATCAAAAGAAACAACAATAGATAAAATAAATCTAATAGAAGTTAACTTAGCAACATGAGAAAAAATCTCACGGAAGTCAATTCCCTCTACCTGGGAATAACCTTTTGCTACTAACCGAGCTTTGTAGTCCTCCACTTTACCTTGTGCATTAAACTTCTTCTTGAACAACCATTTGCTACCAACCAATTTTCTTCTAGCTGACAACTCAACTATATCCCATGCCTCATTTGTATCCAAGGCATCCATTTCTTCAACCATGGCCTTCTTCCAGAGTTTACTATCCTCTGAATTCACTGCTTCCCTGACAGTTCTGGGATCATCATTAGTAATAGATAAAGAAAAATTGGAATGAAAATCAAGTGGACTATAGCTTTCTAGTTTCCTTCTATCTCTCATTGCTCTCCTCAATACTGGGGTATGAGGTTCTTCTTCTTCTTCTTTTGCTTCCTCTTCTTCAAATGATTCAGATTTTGTATCATCCAACTCAAGCTCTATTTTCTCAGGTCCGTATTGCCTTGGTAGGAATTCCTGTTTGGACACATCTTTTACCTCTCTAAAAACAACATCTCGACTGTAAATAGTTTTCTTGGTTTCTGGATTCCAAAGATTATAACCTTTCACACCATCTTTATAACCAATAAAGATACACTTTTCAGTCATTTTATCCATCTTACCTATATTTTCCTTTGGAACATGTACAGAAGCATCACAACCAAACACTCTAAGATGTTGAAGAGAGGGATTCTTTCCATACCATACCTCATGTGGAGTTTTATCATCCAACACTGATGAAGGTGATAGATTGAACAGGTAACATGTTGTACCCACTGCCTCTGCCCAGAATTCTTGTCCTAACCCGACACCGTTGAGCATGCTCCTTGATTTTTCCATCAGTGTCATGTTCATCCTTTCTGCAACTCCATTCTGCTGAGGAGTGTATGGAGTAGTCTTTTGCCTTGCTATACCACACTTCTTATAGAATTATTCGAATTCATTTCCGCAGAATTCTTTACCATTATCTGTTCTCAATACCTTTATTTTCTTCTCTGTTTGATTTTCTACCAGAGCCTTAAAATCTTTAAATTTATCAAATACCTCAGATTTCTTTATAAGAAAATAAATCCACATGTTCCTTGAAAATTCATATATGAATGAAACATAATAAATAGATTTACCTAGGGATGGAACAAGAATAGGTCCAAACACATCAATGTGTATCAAATCTAAGATCCCCTTTGCTCTTGTAGCACCAGATGGGAATCTTACTCGATTTTGTTTACCATATATGCAATGTTCACATAAATCAAAATCCAGAGTGCAATTAGACATTCCTCCAACCATGCCTTTACCGTGCAGTGTTCGAAGGCCCTTTTCTCCAATATGCCCCAGTCTTTGATTCCACAACATGGTCTTCTTTTCAGGGATTATATTGGTCTTGTCTTCTTTATTTGTCTACTCAAGGACAACATAACTGTTACACCCATTAGTATAAGTGATTACCAACAACTTGTACAGAGTTCCACACCGAACTCCCCTCATCAACACCATTTCTCCTCGTACCATCTTGCAAGTGTTCTTTCCAAATACAGTATCCACTCCTGCATCATCCATCTTGCTTACAGATATTAGGCTCCTGGCTAGTTTTGGAATGTGTATAACCCCAGGGAGAGTTCTAATCCTTCCATCTTTTAGCAACAACTCAACCCTTCCACGTCCCAAGATTTTTGTTGTCGAGTCATCTCCTAGGATTACATCACCACCATCATATTTTTCATATTCAGAGAACCACTCCCTGTTAGGAGTCATATGGTATGACGCACCTGAGTCGATCAACCATACATCACAGTCTACATGTGTACTTGTATATGCCAGGTAAACATCACCTCCTTCTTGAGTGAAGGTTTTCGCCTCTGTGGAAGAGGTACTATCAGATTCCTTTTGTTTTTCAACCTTCTTAGACTTGCAATCTTTCTTATAATTCCCCATTTTACCACACTTCCAACATTTCCTCAAATATTTTCTTGGAGACTTAGATCTACCTGTAGATTTAGATCTCCACCCCGAAGACTTACCAGGGTTCATGTCTTGGGTACGCCCTCTTACAAATAAATAATCTGTGTTGTGACCATCCATGCTTTTTCACCTCATCTCTTCAGATAACAAGGATGAAACTACATCCTCATACTTCAATGTAGATTGAGTGGTACTACCAATTGCTACAACCAGATTATCCCAAGAATCTGGCAAAGAACATAACAAAGTAATACACTTATCTTCTTCTGCAATCGTAATATTAATAGAGACAAGTTGACTTACTAGAGTATTAAAGGAATTTAGATGTTCTATCACAGAATCTCCATCTTCCATTCTAAGATGATACAACTTCTTTCAAAGAAACAACTTGTTTACCAGGGACTTTGATTGATACAAATTCCCTAACTTATCCCATAGTTCCTTGGTTGTAGATTCTCCCGAGACATTCAACAAAATCAAATCTGCTAGGCAGAGTCGAATAGTACTCCTTTCTCTTATGTCCAACTTCTCCTAATCTTCCTTTGACATACTAGTAGCTAGTGTACTAGTAGTTTTTGTACTAGTAGGTTGTGTACCAGTAGCCTGTGTGCTAGTAGACAGTGTACCAGTAGGTTGTGTATCAGGATCCACAACGATCCATTGTTCTTTGTCTACAACAAGGTCCTCCATATTGAGCTTCCATAGCTCAAAGTTTTTATCGTTGAACTTCTCTATCTTGATTCTATATGAGATCGTCATTCCTCTTTCTATACTTGAATCTCCATTGCAATAGCTCCCACTAAACCCAGGTTTATCACAGACCCAAGATAAACTTGATCTATCAAGAATGAGCCAAACCCTCAACAACAATGGCGTCCCTCTGAATCCAAAAACGTGCTTTGATACCACGTGTAAGTTTTAAACCTATGAAGTAAAGCAATAAATATAGATTGTTAAGAAAAACAAAATTTAATCAATGGCTCATTCACATAGTACACAAAGATTTATACCGAAAACCCTCAACTGGGAAAACCTTTCTTATATTCATTATATCGAATTTCACCATTCACTATAAAATATATACAATGTTTTTAGGCATTCCGTAGATACCAAAACCCTGATCCCTAAAACCAGGATTATTTTTAGTAAACCGCTAAAAATAGAAAAAAACGCCCAAACAAAAAATTTCGGGGTGCTGCCTCGGGCTACGCCCGGTGCCAAATGTTGTGCGTAACTAGGGGGGGGCATACCTGCCCCCCCATGGGACCCCCCTAGGAAAGCACCCGATGCACATGGCACAAACAGAGCACTACTACGAGGGATCTTCAGATGCAGTTGTCATATCTCTCGCGCCCACACACACACATGAAAAGAATATAACACATACCCAACAGTTCACTATAATTTTAGCTATTGTCATACATGTCAAGCAACACTTCCTTTTAATTATTTAGAATACATTCTATTTGTGACATTAATTAGACTATTTTTTTGTTTAATTATGGTGTCTTTCTTTGTGCAAAGGTTCCAAGCATAGATGAGGTATAAAAACCTAGAAAAGGGAGATACATGAATGCTTGCTTTCACTCTCATCTATTGGGAAAAATTTCCTAGGAATAATTCTTTCATGGAGGGTGAGGGTGCTAGTCCCAAAGGCCAAAAATAGATCTAGGGTTTAGGCTTATTTCGATATTGATCTAGTTTTTCATTGGGGCTATCTTTGTAAATCCTATACTCTCTTCTTCACTTATATAACAAGGCAAGGGTATAGGATTTATTCATTTGGTTTTTCAAAGTAGATTAAATGAGTGAATGGAAGGGTTTGGAGATTTTAGTTTATTGTTCTATTCGAGAGTAAAAAATATTGATGTGATTTGAGTTTCATATATATGTACTTCTTGTTACTTTGTTTAGTGGGATGTATTTCAATATCTAGTAGATTTCATATCAATTTTTTTATAGAGTGTGGTGTTATGTTTTCCTAATTAGGTATGTTAGAAAGCATATTAGGACTCTTATAATGTTTTGAATAATTACGCTATATGCAATGAGTAGAGTTGTCTAAATTAAATGCATTTGTAGCTTTGGTCAACTAAATATCTTTTCTCAATAATTGAAATTTGGCTAACCATTATATAGAAATCCAACTTCAACGTTGAACATCACATAGTGAAACTTCAACTTTACAATCTTGGGAAATCCAACTCCACATAGAAAAGACATAGAGCGAGCCATTTTTATGGAAAATGGAATAGGTAATATGCTTTATATTGAGGAAAGATAAGCGAAGGTTTCATGGAAGAATAGAATCATGAAGACATATGCCTCTTTACTCTAGCAAATCAGAAACAAAAAAAGACTTGCATATAGCAATGCATGGAGAACACCTTATAGAGGAGCTTTTTATGGAAACCCCCCAAAATGTTTTATCCCTTATATGCTTATATTGGAGGTGGACAGGCAGAGGTTTTAATGTGGGTGCACCTCTTGAAGGCCCAAAACCATTAGGGATGGGTCTCTTCATTCACTCCATGGTAAAGGGAAAAAACTATGATTTTAGGTCCTATACATTGCTTTTGTGGTTCATGGGAAAATCATAAGGCCTTAACCAAAGACAAGACATTCATAAGAAATATTTGTCCCATGAGTGGTATATAAGCCTAATTTTATGGTTTGGTGCATAAAGGATGATTTTTTTGGCTCAAAACATCATTCAAATAAAAATCGTAAGGGATTAGGCCTTAAACACTACTTTTAGGTCTTGTGGGCTAGGCACTAGGACCCAAACACTAATTTATATAAATTCTTAGGTATTGTGGGATATGCACTTATGATATAGGTGAGTGATTTGTTTGAGTACTCATTGTTTTATCCTACACCCTCATTGAGCTTGAGCCCCTACTCAGGTGGTAACACCTAAATTTAGGGGGTTTCATTGGTTGGGTGGAAAAATGACCTTTCTATATGATTTCCTCCTTGTTGACATCCTACTTGTCAAGTATTGGTTTGGACTAGAAGCTAGTCATCGACAAGGTGAAGGACATAATTGATCTAATATTACCTAGACATGGTCAATTTAATTAATTTCTTAGCCATGATTGAGTTATTTGATTGATTTATA
>SNQJ01S0003039.1:295469-307057 GCA_010110895.2 Picea sitchensis
CATTCATTCATGTATGATCTTATTTTGATTTCTGGCTTCTAGCTAGTGAGCCCAACATTGGGGGTTTTGAGGGTTTTGACTTAACAAACCCTAGAGGACGATTCGGTGGTGAAAGATTCCACCTAGCTTGTCCCAAGATTGGTATCGGAGCTGCAATACACTCCCACACTATTCTAGTTCCAGATCTACTCAGTTGCAGGAGGATTCCACATCAGTTGCTTGTGCAGATATAGAGAGAGTGCACCAATTGGGGGTTTCCAGCAAGGGGGGCGCACCATTCATTGAGGATGGATTCGTCCTAGATGAGGAGAAGGGATTCCGGGAATTCTAGGTATTGGGTTTCCTCTATAGGTGTCTTGGCATCATTCTTGGTGGTTTTTCGAAGTCTTTCAGTGGAGGATCGATTTGTATTGAGAGTGGGACGTTTTCCCAAGAGGAGGGTGCACCATCATTTGGAGAGAAACTAGATCTAAGGATCTAGCAAGAGTTTAGATGATTTGAGCACTTGGGTTCTCATTACAGCATCCTGATCTATCATTTTGGAGAGTTTCAGGAGATTTGGAGGTTTCATTCACCTTGGCCGAATTATCTAGGGTTTCAGGCATCCAGTGGGGTGCACCATTTAGTGGAGGAGCTCAAATCTATAGAGATTGAGAGGGATCTTGGATATTTGGGCACCTGGGTTGTTCTTACCATCACCCGATCTACTATTTGACACCTTTCTTGATATGATTGAACATCTTTGGCACCAGGGCCGAATTGTTGATGAGCTTCAGTTATCCAGCAGACTGTGGCATCTTCCAGCTTGAGGGGTTTGGCACTTGGCATTGGTCTTCATCTCTTATCCAAACTTTGGAGGCTTGTTTCGTATCAGCGGGAGCATTTTGTAGCAGCTCATACTTGTTATCTATTGTCTATCATCTTGGCCATCTGTTGAGCATTCCAGATCGGCATCTCCATTGCAGCAGATTCTTCTATTTTATGAATAAAGAAGATTTGAGATGTTTTGGCTTGTCTATCTTATTGCATATGGTTGAGGTATGTTCCATGGTTATCTCTTTATGTTATTTGCTGCATACACACATATAAACACATCTAAACAAATAGATCAGCAAACTGTTTGACGAAATACCATAACCAAGATAAAGTTTTTAAAAGGACACCAAAACAGTAATGATCCTTGCATAATGGCTTGGGATCATTACAGTGAGACCTTCAAATGCCTTGCATACCATTTGTTTCTCTCACCCTCAATAAAAAAAACTAGAAACTAATGATTCAAAGAAATAGGAATTCTTGTAAATGTGTTGAACCAGCACATAATAGATCTAGCTAGAAAATACCACACACATTTGTAGACAGAAATTGAGAAAGAAGAATCAATAGAGAAATATTGGAAGAATTCTCATTAACTGTATTCCACACTCAAAAAGTGAATAATTTACAATAAATATAGGCTACATGAGTAACTAATGCACCATAGTAGTGATCTAGAGAGATATAGACACTTTGGTGCAGACCCCCGACCCTCGGGCAAAGATCCGCTTAGGATCGTTCCAAATATGCCCTCCTGAGTCTGATTGACTCTTTGATTCCTCCATGGGGAATCCCACACACACACGAAGGTGTATCCACGGGTCCTTATGAGTATGCCCCATGTGATCAAACACAAAGCATCACTCAAATTTCATGACCTCAATAATATGATCGTTCCCTTCTCCAAATTAGGATTTCGGGTTTCTCGATATCGTGATTCTTGTTGTCGAGTTTCTTGTCTCTTCAACCTCCAAAACCCAAATTGTCGAATTTCCGAAATTTTTGGCCGCGTCCTCCTCCACAACTGCATCATGTTTCGTGACTTCGAGAATTCTGGAACAAAGAACCCCAAACCCTTGTCTTTGAAAGTTTTGAAATACCAAACCCCGATGTGTTCAGCAAAGGCTCTCTTCCCTACAATACTTTTCGACTTTTCGGGGTTTCAGACTTCGCGATTTCGTGAATCCTGACACGAGGCTTCTCGACTCTCCAACCCCTGAACCCTGAAATAGTCAACGAAGATTGACTCCAGCATTTTAACGAAAAAACACCACCTGTCCACTCTAGCTTCCCGATTTTCGGGACTTGAACAAGCCTTCAATTTTCGTCCCTCTACCACTTTTAAACCCCAAATTCCGAAATGGCACCTTCCACAGGGTCAATGGCTAATAAGCCTCCATTTGATCTAATGGCCCACATTGTTTCGGGCTTCCAGGTACCGGGAGTTCGAGACTCTCGATTCCAAACCACTATCTTCTCGTGTTCTCGAACCCTGAAACACTGAAATGCCGAAACACCACTTCACCAATACTTCACATTTCGCAACTTTGGGGTTTCCTATGTGAAGTGCCCTGAATCCTTGTCAACTGGAATGTCGAAACCCCAATCCCCGAAATGCCAAAATGCCACTTCAAGGATATTTCGGGTTTCGCCACTTTAGGGTTTTCAATGCAAAGGCCCCTAGCTCCTTGTCATCAGGATTCCTAGTATTCTGAATCCTGAATTACCGAAATCCCAAAATTCCACACTTAACAATCCTTTTCACAATCTGAGAGTTAGAGTGACCAAGGATTTTGTCTTACACTCTGGACTTATGAATTTCGAATCCCCGAAATGATCTGACGCTCAAAACAGATCACGATCAATGGTCCACATTGATTCCTGATACCAAAGTGATGGGTTCACCCAACTTCTAACCACCTTGCAACTTCACTAGATCCTACGGTCCTCACAACTTTGTGAGTTCTCCATGGAGAATTTCAATCGTCTGATTCACTCCTTAATGAATCTCTGTGAAACGAGACAATGTCATTTCGCCGGGACTTAATCTTATATGTGTTGATTCAGCTCCCCATATTCCTTTGAATACTTCAAAGGCACTGAACCTCCTAAGATTTCTATTTCAACCTCAAGTCTTGAAAGGACTCCTGCACGCACTCTTTGCGACACTCTTTCAAATACTTCTGTGTATTTGAGTTTTTGACTCTGTGCACTCTCGGCAACAACAGTCTTTCACTCTTCAACTTTAGTTGATAAATTCTAAGGCTTCAACTAGCCTGCGCACACCTTGCATGACTTCTATTCTTCACCTGCACTTTTGCAGGAAATGAGAACAATGGTATCTCTCCTGAGCTTTCTATGATAAAACTCAGACTTTTGTCAACGCACACCTTGCGGACATTTCACTGCACTCCTTGTAGGAACTCTCAGGATGAGAAACAATTGAAACTCATTGTTCTCCTCTTTTAGACTTCATATACTTAACATGAAATCACACATTCTACACAACATTGAAACAAATGCATAACAGAGAGAATAAAGCAATTGTAAGCATACCATTTAGCATATGTAAACAACAAACATCATAACACCATGAAATCTAAGTCAAAGCTTCATATATTAACTCAAGTGCTCCCATACATGGGTTCTTCTCTACAGCTCTCTACTACAACTCTCTTCTTCTTCTTTATGCTAATGATACAATAATACAAGAGTGAGGGTGTCTATATCCATTTTCCCTCCTACACTCTAAACTGTCTAATCTCTTAATTCCAATCTACCTACTTTCACTAATAGACTTAAATGCCTATTACAATTTGACAGATGGGAGTAATCCCCCCAGATCTGTTCATATCTCCTAGGTATAAATGCAAAGTACGCCTTTTTCCTAACTATTACATTAATGCTTTTAAGTTCAAAATTCAAAACGTAGTTCATAAAAACGTGCTCTTTTTCCATCTGTGCATCCAGATGCTCCTTTGGCTAGGTGCGTGCTTTTGGCTTTGTACGATGCTCCTGCATCACACTCACTAACAGACACTAGAGTGAAATTCCACCTAGTCCTAGTTAAATGATACATGCAATCATCAGTTGATTGAGACAAATGTGTGGATTTTAGAGAGACACATGCTACTCCTAGTGATAAAAATGAGGTTTCCATGCATGCGTAACTTCCACTAGTCTAACTGAGTGTAACTGACTCTGAACTAAAGAGGAACATCCTATTTTGTAGGGAAATATTCTCTAGAGAGAATATTATCATCTGAGGAATTGTTCGCAACATTGGACTGTAAAAATTAGGAAAATAATTATAGGTGAGTGTGTAATATCTCCAACACCCCCCCTGAACACTACTAGGGTATACATGATGAATGGGTCCTGATAACAAAGGCCATATTAGGTACCCATTGTAAAATTAATATAAGAATGAAACATTGAAAAAATGAAGAAAGAGGGAAACCTCATGGGAAAAAATCCCCCTCAAATTACAATGAATAAAAATAAAAATAAAAATAAGAAGGAACAAAAAGCAATTGCTAAGCAATCATGTCCTTCTCTCCAAGAAGACCTCGCAATTGTGCAATTTTGTGCTCATTGAAGATTTTGTTGAAGATGTAGATGTTTGAACAGATATGATGAAGTATATGTACCATTGAGATGTCCATACATATCCAATTTCTCTTCTTGTAATGAAAAATATCCAAATAAAGTTTGGATGAAATTTTGAAAACCGTGTGGTTGTTTCCGGAAAAACGCTGAGATTTTGTTGATTTTAAAATGATCATAATTTCACTTCTCGAACTCTATTTCGGCCGATGTTTTTTTTGAAATTGGATATTTTCCTGAGAGGAATTCAAATATCGATTTTTTTTCTGCAAAGTTTTCTCAAAAAATATCATAATTGAGTCTGATGTGCGTGGCTCCCTTTTTGTCTCCTAAGATGCATCCATTGCGCATGGAAAAGTGTTTGCATGTGACCCCTAAGATGCATGCCATAAATATTCCACATGAAATTCAGAAAAAAAATCTTAAATGGAGTAGGCATCATCTTCAATTAATGAAATACAAATTTGTGCAAATACTTGCGTAGAAGACTCTTTAGAATAAGAGGCTTGATATTCATTGTGTATCTCTCTTCCTTTTCTTAATAATCTTTGTTTGTGTATGTTTTAGCTAGATCTCCTATGCAAGTTTCCATGAAACACTGACCCCTGAGATGCATGCCATAAATATTCCACATGAAATTTAGAAAACAAATATGAAATGGAGTAGACATCATCTTCAATTAATGGGATACAAATTTGTGCAAATACTTGTGTATAAGACTCTTTAGAATAAGAGGCTTGATCTTCTGATGGTTTCTCTTTTGGATCTATATTTCCAATCCCTTCCATGCATTCTTCAAAATCGTCTTTATTCCTAAATAGAACCTCCAATTTGGTTCATAATTCATTTGGAGTGAATTCTTGTGAGACACCACATACTTGGTGGAGAATTTTTGGAGAAATAGACAAGCAGATAAATCCTATGGCCATATCTTTTTTATTGAGGAAGTCATTTTTCTCATCACCAAAATCAGGCTCTACTTCCATTGCCATGGTTATTTTTTATAAGCCTCTACTTCTGAGAAGAAGTAGAATCTTTGGCTTCCACTCCAAATAGTTATGAGGCGTGAGAAGTATTATCGGCGAGTAAAACATATATTCCGTCTTTTCTGCATTCTTCAATCTTTAGTACCTGCAAAAATAATTTGGTGTAGATTTTTATTAGAAGTCCGTCGGCTTTGATACCATGTAAATGTGTTGAACCTACACAAAATATATCTAGCTAGAAAATACCACACACATTTGCAGAGAGAAATTGAGAAAGAAGAAGCAAGAGAGAAAGAATGGAAGAAGTCTCATTAACTGTATTCCACACTCAAAGAGTAAATAATTTACAATAGATATAGACTACATGAGTAACTAATGCGCCATAGTAGTGATCTAGAGAGATCTAGACACTCATTGACAGACACTGGAGTGAAATGCCACCTAGTCCTAGTTAACTGATACATGTAATCATTAGTTGATTGAGACACATGTGTGGAAGTTAGAGAGACACATGCAACTCCTGGTGATAAAACTGAGGTTTCCATGCATGAGTGACTTCCACTAGTATAACTGAGTGTAAATGACTCTGAACGGAAGAGGAACATCCTATTTTGTAGGGAAATATTCTCTAGAGAGAATATTCTCATCTAAGGAATCGTTCACAACATTGGACTATAAAAATTAGGAAAATAATTATAGGTGAGTGTGTAATATCTCCAACAATTCCCAACACCATGCTATACCAGATCTATTGAATCCAGAGAATCATAATTTTTCCATGGTAAGAATGTCAATTGTCAGCTCCCAAAATTACACTTTTAAATATGAAGTCCCACATAAAAATCATGTCAAGATTGATTCTTCTCAAGAGTGCTCACTACCACCAAATTTTTTCAAACCACATACTACTAATATTCCAAAGGGTTCATCTACTAATATGCCAAAGTGATCTTAGCAAGTGGATCCATTGCCCTTACTAGTTCCTCCATCATTTCTACATCTTGCATCTGATACATAGCATGTTAGTATCTCACCTTCACTAACTTTTGTACATGACACTAGTTGAATGTTTCTCTCATTTGATGGTGTTATGGGATGTACATGAAAACAAGTATTTGTCAGATATATATTAATTGAGTAATGGAAGTTCAAGTAGAATAGAGGAAAGTGAGACATCTAGTAGGTCTAATAGGTAGAGATCAACTAGAGGTGAGAAGATCAGAAGAAAATTCCATAGATGCATGGAACTTTTTCTTGTGAAAGGAGGATCATGTTCTTATGATCATGAGAGAATAGCCGACATCGAGGTTCCCTTGAGGTACAAACATATAGTGAAATGATGGGTACCCAAGGATCTTCCTGAAATAAACATTGATTTTTTTGTAAACGAAAGGATATACCAAATTGCTCCATCGTCATTACATGGTTTGGGGCTATTTTCCATGGATGGCATAAATGTCTGGTATGGTGGATTAACTGAATTGATGGAGTATGTCAGACCCTGTTATATCTAAAATGATTGGATAAAACTAGTCCAATATACAAAAAATATGCGAACATATGGATTGGTTGCAAATTATATACAACTAAAAGACAATGATCAAAATAAAGGAGAAACTATCTATATTGACGGAAGACCAAAATAAGCGGGGAATATTGCAGGGTTATAAACAATACACGACCTACGGAAAAAAAAAAAAAAACCAATTACATATTTGAGGGGTGATATAGGTGGATATCAGTGGCCACCCACCTATTCCACAGGCTCGAAAAACAATTTACCATCTTGGTAGTTTTTCGGGTTCCAAACTTTCGGGGCCATTTTGAGGCCCTAAACCACGTTTTTTGGGGATTTGGAGCCCAAGTGACTACCAAATTAATTGACCTAGGCCAATAAAAAATTGTTCTTCTCGGTTATACCTTTCCAACGATGTATCGAGCACCCAAAAAAAAGATCATATGAAAATGTTATGCCCCCGGGAAGTTGATGTATCAACTACCCCCATCGGGGGCCACAAACCTTTTGGCTTTTCATCTTCCGGGGTTAGGGTTTTGGATTTTACTTATGTTAAAAATGCCTTTGGAGCCTCATTGTAACAATAATATTCTTGTGAATTCAAGTAGCCATCACATCTCTTCTCAGAGATAAGCTGCCACCATTCTAGCGAGTCTTTCACTCTGTATTTTTACAGTCTTTGTACATTTTCACTCATTAATAGAAAATTGTGTATTACTGTATCTCCATGTTTATGGTTTCATATCTGATAAATTTATGTTATATTATTTGATATCCGCGATATCTCTCTACATTTATTTATTATATCTCCGCTCTCATTTCGTGCCGAAAATAATCGAGATCAGTGGTATTAGAGCAGGCTACTCTTGATCATTTTTTCAGTGCATGTCCCTGACGAGGTCTCAATATAGCAAGTTGGGTCTCAAGATTGTCTCTCTTGAATACAATCGCTCTCACATGCCCAAGAAACCCTCCATGGTGGAAGAAAAGAAAAAATACGAAGTAGACGATTCTATCAATCTGTTGCTTGAGCAAGCTCTCAAGAGACAGAGGGATGAAATGATGGATAATTTTTGCCACATCCTTCAATGCCTGTTGATAGAAACATCCACATATTCATCAAACAACAAATTTGGAAGAACCACTCCTTTAAAGGTACATGTTAATTTTGATATTCCCATATTTGAAGGTTAGATAGATCTGAATGCCTTAGACAAATGGTTAAATCAGCTAGAAGTTTATTTCTGTGTTCACCATTTTTACGATAGGGAAAAGATCACCTTCGCACTCCTTAAATCTCTCTCCCATGTCAAAAATTGGTGGGAAACTTACTGGGAGAAATGTTCCATAGAAAATTATGGAATATATGGGGCCCATCCCACTTGGGATTTTTTTTTGGACACGGTAAAGGAACAATATTACCTTGTTGGAAACTATGAGGACCAGTATATGAGATGGACCACACTGTGACAAGAGAGGGGCCAAGTAGTTTTGGATTTCACCAATACCTTCCATACCTTGCGCACTAACCTGGGTATCAAATAATCCGAACGACATTTGGTTCTGAAATATCGTGGGGCTCTACACAGATACATCCAAACTAAAATGGATTATCTGGATTCTGGACATCTCATCAATTAATGCTTCTTATCGATATGTTGTTAAAATCAAGCAGAAATTTAAGCACTAGAACAAAAAGGAGTTCAGGTCTGCAAATCTGCAACAACCAAAGTATGATAAAGATGACCCTAACAAATAGTCTCCCAAAAACCATTCCAAGCCATAGGAAAATAAGGGTCACAAGAAGACAAAGTGGGACACCGAAAAATGGTGTGATTTCCACAAAATCCCCTAGCCCAACACTGATGAATGTCGCTCAAAACAGTCATTGGTGGCAAGATCAAAGACAAGGATCCAAACCTTGATTCATAATATGATTATGAAAATACTGGTAAAAGACAGATCACCAACGTAGACCCCACTGCTATTATCATGACCACAATAATTCAACCAGAAGAACTAACAGATCCTAAAGAGGGAGAGTGTCTTTTTCATTCACAGATGTGGGTGAAGGGGACCCCGCTGCATTTTATTGTTGATATCAGAAGATATAATAACCTAATCTCAACAAAGGTTGTCAAACAGTTGAGATTTTCGACAACACCACACCCACAACCATACAACATCAGGTGGATTTTCCATGGACAAGATCTTTGTGTCAACCAACAATGTCGAATTTCATACGTCATCCATCCCTTCAAGGATGATGTATTATGTGATTTTTTCCCACTAGATGTCTATGATGTTCTCTTGGTATAGCCATATATGTGGAAACTCCATGTTGTTTATGAGTCTTGACCCTGCACTGTCATTGTTTCTCTAGGGGGTCATCTCTACATAATAACAAAGGCATACTCCAACCACTACAACCTCAGCCCAAGCACCTTCTTTCCAATAGAACTAGGTCGACAAGATTGCAACAAAACAAAAAGATTCATTCTTCACACAGTCATATCAGGTAGATTGACTGGTTGAATAGATTCCACCCTGTAAACAACAGGTTTGTGACAGCCTTCCGCAAACCGAGCAGCACGATGTCTCCAACAAGGCAAGCATCTCACCAAGATTTTGATTCAGCAATCTCTTTCCCTTCTCCCTCGGGAACTCAACAAAATGGATACCATTGCTTCCTAAGGAGGGAGGATTGATATAGGTGGATATTGGTGGCCACCCACCTATTCCACAGGCTCGAAAAACAGTTTTCCATATTGGCAGTTTTTTGGGTTCCAAACTTCTGGGGTCGTTTTGAGGCAATAAACGATGTTGTTTAGAGATTTGGGGCCCAGGTGACTGCCTAAGGCATTGACTTGGGCCAGTCAAAAATCATTCTTCTTAGTTATACCTTTCCAAGGATGTATCGAGTGCCCCAAACATAGATCGTATGAAAAATTTATACCCCCGGGAAGTTGACGTATCAACTACCCCCATCGGGGCCCACAAACCTTTTGGATTTTCATATTTCAGGGTTAGGGTTTTGGATTTTACTTATGTTAAAAAGGCCTTTGGAGCCTCATTTTAACAATAATATTATTGCAAATGCAAGTAGCCGTCACATCTCTTCTCAAAGATAAGTTGCCACCATTCTAGCGAGTCTTTCACTCTGTATTTTTAAAGTCTTTATACATTTTCACTCATTAATAAAAAATTATGTATTACTGTATCTATGTGTTTATGGTTGCATCTATGATACATTTTTGTTATATTATTATATATCCGTGATATCTTTGTACATTTCTTTATTATATCTCCACTCTCATTTCGTGCCGAAAATAATCTGGATTAGTGGTATCAGAGCAGGCTACTCTTGATCATTTTTTCAGTGCATGTCCCCGATGAGGTCTGAGTATAGAACACTAGGTCTCTAGCTTGTCTCTCTTGAATACAATCACTCTCACACGCCCAAGAAAACCTCCATGGCAGAAGAAAATAAAAATGACGGAGCAGACGATTCTATCAATCTATTACTTGAGCAAGATCTCATGTGATAAAGGGATGAAATGATGGAGAAATTTTCCCACATACTTCAATGCTTGCCAATAGCAACATGCACATCTTCATAAAAAAACCACTTTGGAAGAACCACTCCTTTCAAGGTATAGGTTGTTGGATCATGTTGTCATTGATGCCAATGGTATGACTGATTAATGTCAAGTGATTGATTGATGTCAAAGGATTCATTGATTGATGATTGATGTAATATAATATGTATTATCCTTGATGAGAATGCATAGATGAAGATGGATCAATGAGTTTTCATTGATATGATGAAGATGGATCAATGAGTTGTCATTTATACATGATGAATATGAATTGATGTGGTTTCATTGGTATATTATGCATTGTTGGAAAAATGTATAGATGAATCATTATTTTCTTATCATGTTTTATAAGGTGCACAAATGGATGAACTCCAAAGTGGTCCCCTTATGGTGAAATCCCTCATGGGAAGACGCTTTGTGAATTGAGTTATCCTAGAAGAATGGTTGGAGGACCCATGCTCTCATTATTGTCTTATCATGATTGATAAGGTGCATAAATGGATGAACTCCAAAGTGGTCCCCTTATGGTGAAATCCCTCACAGGAAGATGCTTTGTGGATTGAGTTATCCTAGAAGAATGGTTGGAGGACCCATGCTTGTATGTGGAATAAAGATATGAAGATCAAGGAAATTTTTGGTGAAACTATCCTATATGTATATTTCTTTTCATTCCATTTCCGGTGATATGTAGAACGTCACATAACTCCTCACGGTTAGAGAGTTATGGCCATGAGAAGTTGGAGACCCCGGGTTTGGGTAATGGAATCAAGTTTGTTTGATGGGTAATGGTATGAGTTATGACATATTTTCAGAAAATACTATTCTATATTAATAGTACATTTCATTCCATTTCTGGTGGTATGTGGAATGTCACATAACTCCTCACGGTTTGAGATTTATGGCCTTACGAAGTTGGAGGACCCTCACATGTCATCTAGAAGCCCCAAATGGTCAAAGTAGTCAAAGTGGTTTAAAGGATTTTAAAAGGTAAATAATAAAGTGAAGTGATGAGTGTACTATAATTCAAAGTGAATACAAAATAAATTATTTAAATAATAAATTTAA
>SNQJ01S0003039.1:308610-323709 GCA_010110895.2 Picea sitchensis
TAATAAATTTAATGGAGAAATTAGAAGTGGGTTAACCCTAAAATAAGGAAAGTGGGGCCAAGTGACCTAGAAGATGTTTTTAAGGAAGCTACTTGGAGAGTATAAATAAGAGGCAAGGCTCTCTCATTTTAATCAAACATGAGAATATTGAATATATATATGTGTCTGAGGTAACCAAGGATATCTAAGCCGAAATTCTGAGGAAAGGTGAAGAAAAGAAGGCCGAAATGCAAGGAAGGATAAATTATTTTGATGGTGGTTTTTAAGGTATGTTATTTACAGGTCATCTTACCATTTTCGCTATAAAAATTTTTATATAGTGATTCAGAACATGAAATGGATATTCCATTGATAAAAAATACCCAAGTATCAGTGTTAAAAAAATCATCTTGTGGTTCGTTGTATTTTGGAAGTTACACTCTGTGGAAAATAGGGTTTGTGGCTAGTCCTGAAACTAGTCAAAAACAGGTGTTTCGGGTAACAACATCATAAATTATTCATAACAGATCCAAATTCAGTGAGACAAAATGTGTTGGTTAGGGTACATGCTATAGTATGTTGTGTAAAATTTTCATATCAATTCAATGAATATTTTGTGCGGGCCACACTCTACAAGGTCGCTCTCTAGAATAAGCCAGAATTCAGCAAGGTATGCCATTTTTCTATAACGCCTTTTAGTAGAGTTTCCAAGTAGTGAAACCTGGAGGAATTGCATAACACACACAAAAGAACATTGTGTATCATTTTTAGATCTTTATTCATTACAGGTACAAAGTTATGATTATTTCAAGTTGGGGTTGTTGACTAATCCAAAACTAGTCATGGTTGAGACAAGCAGTTGATGAATTGGCACATACATGAAGTGTATAGTTGATGATGTTGGTACATATTGATGAGTCATTGTTGATGATTATTTGACACATGATTGGTATATACTTGGTACATGGTTGGATGCACTTGTTTATGGTACAGGTTGATTACAGGTTGTTTGGCACAAGTTGGTGCATGGTTGATGCACTTGTTTATGTTGACAGATTGATATATGTTGAGGATTGTTGCCTCATCTCAGTTGGTGCTGAGAATGTAATATGAGACTTTCTTATAGAGATGGTGATATTATAGAGTTGTAATCTATTCATTTGTTTCTGAAAAACCCACGGATTGAAGTCCATAATAAAAACAAAAATTGTACATACATCTTGTGTTCTTTGTGTTCCTTGTGGAGATGATTTTTTGATGATATTTTGTTGATATGTATTCACATATAACTGATTATAAATGACAACAATGAGTAATGAGAAAATGTTGAATGTCAACTAAGGATTTTTTGTGTAAGAGGGAAGTTTTGGGAAAAATATCCCCACACTCATTCAGGATTTTGTGTAAGAGGGAAGTTTTGGGAAAATATCCCACACTCATTCACCTTCCCCCCCCCCCAAGTGTGGTAGGTGTTTCCAACACAAGTTAATTTTGATATTCCCATATTTGAAGGTCAGATAGATGCGGATGCCCTAGTCAAATGGTTAAATCTACTGGAAGGTTATTTCTTTGTTCACCATTTTTCCGACATGGAAAATATCACCTTCGCACTCCTTAAAGCTCTCCCCCATGTCAAACATTGGTGGGAAACTTACCGAGAGAAAAGTTCCACAGAAGATTTTGGAATATGTTGGGCCGATCCCACCTGGGATTTTTTTGTGGACGTGGTAAAGGAAAAATATTACCCTGTTGGCAATTATGAGGACCAACATATGAGATGGACCACACTGCGGCAAGAGAGGGGCAAAGAAGTTCTAGAGTTCACCAATACTTTCCATACCTTTCCCATCAAGCTGAGTATCAAAGACTCCAAATGACATTTGGTTCTGAAATATCGTGGGCCTCTACACAGGTACATCCAAACTGAAATGGATTTTTTGGACATCTCATCACTCATTGTTGTTTATCGATATGTTGTTAAAATCGAGCAGAAATTTAAGAACCAAAACAAATGGGAGTTCGGGTCTGCAAATACGCAACAACCAAAGTATGATAAATACGGCCATAACAAACAGTGTCACGAAAACGATTCCAAGCCATAGGAAAAGAAGGGTCTGTTGATACTGAGAGGGGGGTGAATCAGTATTAAGTAAAATTTAAAACCTTTTTCAACTTATACTTAAACCATTCAATTATATCCAATGAGCAATGAACAATAGTATAAGAGTTACACCAATACACCACAATACACCATGCACAATATATGAGAAATAATCAATAGTTATTGTTCAAGGGAAATAATGACTTCCAAAGGTAGCTACAACTTCCAAGTGTAAAGGGAGATAAACCTCCAAGAGGAAGATACAATCCTCCAATATCAAGAGAGATTTTAACTCTCCATCCTTTCCCCTTCCTTCCACCCAAAAATATACGAGAGATAATAAAACTTCACATTAAATCATCACCATCACATAGAACCTGATAATTCTTCCTAAGACTTCTTCAATTTCTATAATTATTCAATTCTTGGAATACTTTGATCCCGTAGATAATATTATTCAGTTTATTCTTTGAAACTTCTCCAAGTTTCACTCCTTGAATCCTCCCCAAAAAGAAGTTATAGAGAGAATGGTAAACCTTGTTCAATTTTGGTTTATTCAAGAGACCTATCTTGTATAGAATTCCCTGTGCTCAATATTTAACATCAGATTCTAAAACTCACACACAAGAAACCAAATTATGTACTCTTTCCAATTCAATTTGTCCCACATCATTTGGATTCTTGATGAATAAGTTATGACTATTTTACCCAGAACACATGTTTATTGACTAGCTTTAGGACTGGTAAAAAACCCTATCTTCCACAGAGTGTATCTCCATAATTATAGAGAATCAAGAGCTGAAAATTTTACCAAGGGTACCTTGATATGTCTTCTCAATACCATATCAATTTCACCATCTAAATAATTCTAGAAAAAAATTTATAGCAAAAATGGTAAGATGACCTGATAATAACATACCTTAGAACACATCACCAAAAGACTTCATCCTCCCTTGAAATCCGACCTTCTTTACTTCTGATTTCCTATGAAATTCGACTTGTGTATAAAATGAATGTATAATGATATTTTTTTATACCATTTATGTCACTTCCTTGTAACATTAGGGCCGACCTGACACTTTCTTATTTTGTAATTCGTTTCTTTAATTATTTTCAGGGCCTACATGTACTTCCTTCTTCAATTCACTTTGTCATCTTAAAAAATTCATTTCTCCTCAACCATGAGGATCCACGTAACGTGCCACATACCATCGGAAACAACATGATGTATACTATCCATCCATGGGTGTTGTATATGCATGTGCATTTTCCTTCATGTCCAAATACCTTCATCAATCTTGTGGTCCAAAACCCATGACTAGGGTTGACATCAATGACAACAACCAATATATCAACAGGGTCATGGGAAGAGAAATCAGGACACCAGAAAATGGTGCAATTTCCACAAAACCCCTTGGCACAACACTGATGAAGGTTGCTCATAACAGTCATTGGTGGCCAATATCAAAGACAAGGATTTGAACCCTAATTCAGAATCTGATTCTGAAAATACTGGTAAAACACATATCATCAACGTAGACCCCACTACTATTGTCGCGACTGTAACAATTCACATCCTGAAGAGGAGGAGCACATTTTTTATTCATAGATGTGGGTGAAGGGGACCCTGCTGCATTTTATTATTGATAGCGGAAGCGAGAATAACCTAATCTCAGCAAAGGTCATCAAACATTTTGGATTGTTGACAACACCACACCCACATCCATACAACATTGGGTGGCTTTGCCATGGACGAGATATTTGTGTCAACCAATAGCTTCGATTGTCATACATCATCGATACCTTCAAGGGTGAACTATTATGTGATGTTTCCCCACTGGATTTCTATGATGTTCTCTTGGGTCAACCATATATCTGGAAACGCCATGTTATTTATGAGTCTCAACCCCACAGTGTCATTGTTTCTCTAGGGGGTCATATCTACAAAATACCAGAGGTAGTTCCAACTACTGATCCACCTAAGCAGTGTTGCAAGGTAGTATCTCATTCTAAAAAATTCAACTTCTTCATAATGGGTTCAAAATGGGAACATAAGGATACTGCAACCACTATAGCCTCGACCCAAGCACCTTATGTCCAATAGAAACAGGTCGACAAGATTGAAACAAAAAAAAAAGATTCCTTCTGCACACAGTCATCTTAGGTAGCCTAAATGGTTGAACAGATTCAACCCCGCCAACAACAGGTTCATGACAACCTTCCTCAAACCGAGTAGTGCGATGTCTCAAGCAAGGCAAGCAACTCACCAAGATTTAGATTTAGCAATCTCTTTACCCTCTCCCTCGGGAATTCAACGCGATGGATACCATTGCTTCCTAAGGAGGGAGGATTGATCCAGGTGGATATCGGTGTCCACCCAACTATTCCATAGGCTTGAAAAATAGTTTTCCATCTTGGCAGTTTTTCGACAGTTTTTCGGGTTCCAAACTTCTAGGGCCATTTTGAGGCCCTAAATGATGTTATTTGGGATTTGGGGCCCAGGTGACTAGTAAAGACATTGACTTGGGCTAGTCGAAAAGTGTTCTTCTCGGTTAGACCTTTCCAACAGTGTATCGAGCATCTCAAATGAAGATCGTATGCAAACGATACTCTCCCGGGAAGTTAACGTATCAACTACCCCCATTAGGGCCTGCAAACCTTTTGGATTTTCATCTTCCAAGGTTAGGGTTTTGGATTTTACTTATGTTAAAAATGTATTTGGAGCCTCATTGTAACAATCATCTTCTTATGAATGTGAGTAGCCATCACATATCTTCTCATAGATAATCTTCCACCATTCTAGCGAGTCTTTCACTCTGTATTTTTACAGTCTTTGTACATTTTCGCTCATTAATAGAAAATTGTGTATTACTATATCTCCGTGTTTATGGTTACATATCTGATATATTTATGTTATATTATTGTATATCCATGATATCTTTGTACATTTATTTATTATATCTCCACTCTCATTTCGTGCCGAAAATAATCCAAATCAGTGGTATCTATATTATCCTGTTGGAAACTATGACGACTTGTATATGAGATGGACCACACTCCAGAAAGAGAGGGGCCAAGTAGTTCCAAAGTTCACCAATACCTTCCATAAATTGCACACCAAGATGGGTATCAAAGACTCCAAACGAAATTTGGTTCTGAAATATCATAGGGCTCTACAAAGATACATCCAAGTTGAAATGGATTTTCTAGACATCTCATCACTTGGTGCTGCTTATCGATATGTTGTTAAAATCGAGCAGAAATTTAAGCACAAAAAAAAATGGGATTTAGGGTCTGCAAATCCGCAATGTCCAAAGTATGATAAATACGACCCTAACAAACAGTCTCCTGAAAACCAATCCAAGCCACGGGAAGAGAAGGGTCACGGGAAGACAAAGAAGGACACCAGAAAATGGTGCGATTTCCACAAAATCCCCTAGCACAACACATATGAATGTCGCTCAAAACAGTCATTGGTGGTTGATATCAAAGACAAGGATTCAAACCCTGATTCAGAATCTGATTATGAAAATACTGGTAAAAGATAGATCATTGACGTAGACCCCACTTCTATTCTCGCGACCGCAAAAATTCAACCAGAAGAACCAACAGATCCTAAAGAGGGGGAGTGCCTTTTTCATTCACAGATTTGGGTGAAGGGGACCCCACTGCATTTTATTTTTGATAGTGGAAGCCAGAAGAAGGTAATCTCAGCAGACGTCATCAAATAGTTGGGATTTTCGACAACACCACACCCACAACCATAAAACATTGGGTGGCTTCGCCAAGGACGAGATATTTGTTTCAACCAATAATGTCGATTTTAATACGGCATCCAGCCCTTCAAGGATGAGGTATTATGCGATGTTTCCCCACTGGATGTCTGTGATGTTCTCTTGGGCCAACCATATATGTGGAAACGTCATGTTTTTTATGAGTCTCGACCCCGTAGTGTCATTGTTTCTCTGGGGCGCCATCTTTACAAAATACCATGTTGGAGTTACTTCACACACACCTAAGATTTATTTTTCCTAAGGTTTTTCCTTGTTTATTAGTCATAATTTCTCATTATCTATTCTCCTATATTTTAGGGGAGAATATTCCACCTAGAGAATATTCTCTCTCAGTTGACACTTCAGTTTGACTAGTTGAGTTGAGTTTAGATGTTGCATTGGTTTTGTCACCATGCAACATTGGGATCATCACCATGCTAATTTTAACTTGCCTTGGTATTAGCACCATACTGGCACATTATCCTTGAGTTAAATCCTCACTACTCTCCGTTCAGTCAGTTAATTGAAGATTAGTTGACTTGTTAACTAAACTAGGTGGCAGTTCACTCCTGTAACTGCCTAAGGGACTAGACTAGGTGTTAGTTCACTACCATAACTGTTGGTGTGTGTCTAGATCACTCTAGACCACCACTATGGCACATTGGTTCTCCTCTAGTGCGCACTCATTGAGTTATACAGAGTATATCATGTGTAAATTATTCATTATTCATAATGGTTAATGAGAATTCTTCCATTCTCTCTCTCCTTCTTCTTCTTTCTCCAATTCTCTCTGCAAATGTGTGTATCATTGTTTATCTAGATATATTACGTGTAGTTTCAACACATTTAAATGGTATCATATCTGACGGACTGCTAAGAAAAATCTACACCAAATTTTTTTGCAGGTACAAAAGATTGAAGACAGCAGAAAGATGGATTTCCAAAAAGAATTCATTCTTACACCTTACAACTATTTTGCTTGGAAGGAGAAAATATCCACACATCTCCAAACTAGAGGGTTGTACAGGTTAACCTTGAATACATATAGATAAATGACATCATCCATGGAAAAATACAAGTACTTAAATCGTATGGATGAGGCACTCAGAACAATTTGCAGTGTTATTTCTCCCGATCTCATTTTTCATATATCTTCTTGTAAGACTCCCAATGAAGCCTGGACCACCTTGGAAGGGATTTTTGGAAAATAGGATGATATGAAGGGACACATGATGGAGGTCGATATGCTCACATTGGATCTAAAAATCTTCGAGAATATCCAATATTTATTTACAAAATTCAAGGATTTACTGTCGCAACTCAAAGCTTGCGAGGTTGATAAATCAAAGGAGGAGAAACAAATGGTTCTCAACATTATCTCCAAGCTTGGTCCTGAATTCTCTATATTCTTATACACATTCCATACTGTCTTGCCTCGGGAGCCACCTGGAACATGCCTTCTCTTCAGGATTTTATCGAATCCCTGACACAAGAGCAAACCAATCTCATCAACATGGGCACAATCAAAGGTGTTGTGCCTCTTTCGTCACCTAAGTGAGCAAAAAAAAGGTTATTAAAAGCTTAGTTGGGTTAGCTAAGAAGGAAAGATGTAAAGGAAAGGGTTAGAGAAAGAAATATAAAAAAACAAACTAAGAATTAAACTAGGAAATAAAAGAACAACTAAACTATTGAGCATAAGGACATAAGAACAAAAAAACTAATAAGACTCATGTCACCAATGGCAAGGATTATATTAGTGAAAGAAAACACCAAGAAGAAAGAGGACTATGGGTCCCTTCTTCCTCCAAGGGAGGGCTCTTGGACCCCCACAACTAAGCTCTTCTTACAACTTTGAATGAAATGGTGAAAGAATCCCAAGCTAATCCACTCAAGAGGTGAGATGGATTGCCCAATGTAATGGTGCTAGTATACTCTTGATGAGAATAGAGGATTCCTCAAGAGAATAGCAACAACATAACTTTGCTAATGAATTCATTGAAAATGAAGTGCACCCATGGCCTTGTTTTATAACACCTCTTTGAGGTATTGTGCAACCAACTTGTAGTGTGAAAAGAGGCTATTTAGGGAATTTTTAGGTCTTTGACCAGCCACCCAGTCGGATTCAGTCGAGATTTGGGTGTCAAATCAACTTGGAAGCTAAACCAGAAGTGGATGGGAGGGTGACCAATCTCATAAATGTGTCATTCTTAGATGTCTGCAGCTTTTAGTGACGATATTCCCGCATCGTGCGCATGTGCATTTTTCTTGCATTTCTGGATAGCGCATGTGTGCACACCCTGTGTAGTCATAGTGCACTTTAATTTTATCACTGGTTGTATAGTTTTGGACCTTTTGGAAATGATTTTGTGGTAATTTTGGTCCATGGGTGACCTCATAACTGTTTGATGATGCTGGATTCTTGTAACCATTTGTGGACGAAATTTCAGTGATAACAGATGCCCCCCGGGGGATGAGGTTAGGAGCATACGTATAGCTGAAATTCATTAGTGTTTCTTCTACTGAGAGTGTCGTTGTAAGAGAGAGCAATAGTGAGAGTATCAAGAGTGACCTCATTGGATAAAGAAGGGAACCTGTAGGACCCAACCTTCCATAAGGTGTGTAAAAATAAATTGTGTACGAACGAGGTGGGCATGCCACATGCTCATGTCATGTAACTCAAAAAAGAATGGTGTTTGTATAGTAACTGAAACTGTGTGTTGATGTAGAAAACTGTAGCGCCCTCAGGGGCGATTGTGATAAAGGCAGAAGACAATTCTGTGGAGGAACATATTTTGAACAGTAGGCAGTGACACCTATAATAAGTATCATGGATTCTATAGGCATTGATAGCCCAGCCAAGTTTAGAGGTCTTCGGAAAATATAAGAAATAACTGCAATAGTCGCAAAGTAAGACCCACCGTAACATGAGAAAGTGTTGAAGTCGAATGTTATGGGGTTCAATGACAGCAGGGAGCAATGGTGGTTCTTCCTGTGCCATCTGAGACCTCTCATTGGAAAGGTAATGAGAGTCAAGATACTGTTTCCCTTCTGGAAACTGTGCTGATGTCGACAAAAAGGGAGACGCGACTCCAAGAAGCGAAGGGCTTCGTGAAATCTACTAGGTGAGGTGAGGAGTGGAGGAGGTACATGGATGAATTCAAGATGTGTGGAGATTCAAGACTGCCTTTGGTTGGGGGTATATGCGAAGTATAAGTGGCCACAACTGGTGAACAAGGTCGAGTTTCAGGGGGGCAACAAGACGTGGGATAAGTTGTGCCAAAGGTGGGACAAAGTGAACAAACTTAGAGGGAAAAGGTAAGTGTCATGTGGGATACTCGGAGTATATGGACAATGTTAACAGGGGTAGATGATAAGGAGTGCCCCAACCAAGGGTGACATGGGTTGCGTTTGCCGAAAAAGGGAAGAAGGTCGCCAAAGGTGATGACAAAAAGATATGTAAATGTGGGAAACAAAGGCTTTTTGCAATTTTATCAAATGAGTAAAGAATAATTTGGGATGAGTGTACAAATACAGAAATGGGTGCCCCAATGTAATATGGTTGGGCCGGTGAGGGCACAATTTGCTTGGAGAACTGGTGGAGGTTGGGGGCCCCATGGGTGGGTTTCTGTATGAGGTAGATGAAATGGAGGGAAATTTACATATGGGAAAACTAATTGTGGAAGAAATGGAGGGTTAATGATACTGCGGAGGTGCAGTCAAAATAGAACCTTGAAGAGATAATCTGGGAGTCCATTTGGGAAAGTTAGAAAAATGAGGAGAAGGAGTATGTGGCTGATTCATGACATGATGTAAGACTATTGAGACTCCCATCCCTAAAGGGTTGAAAAACAGCATGAGTGTCAAAGTGCCGAAGGGTTCTATGAATGGGACAACTCATGTGGGGGAGAGTGCTACAAGGTAACAGTACCTAAAATGCAATGGAGGTGTCGGTACTGTAGAGCCAGAGATGGGGATCCTAAAGGAAAATTTCAGAGGGTGTCACTGGAGATGCAATCGAGATTCAGAGGGAACAATTACATGCCAATATTGATTATATACCTGAAGGGGTTGCGTGGATGTATGATGACCAAGTACTTGCACACATGAAAACCAAATACTCGACGTGAACAATATCTGAAGAGAATCGAACATACAAGAATTTATTTGATAATTTTGAATATGAGCATGCGTACCTGGACGGGGTGTGAAAAAAATGGCACCCCGAGGGCTAAGGATAAAAAATGGCCCGGGGATTGTTTGGATGTAGATGATGGGATTTTGATCCCGTGGCTAAATATGGGTCAAAAAATGGAGCTTGTGGGATCCTGTACTAAAAAATGAAAGTGGGAAAAAGGGATTAGATATGGACGGTGGGTCCATAATGCCATCCTAGTTTTACTGACATTATGGACGACCGAGCGGTAAGTTGGGGGGATTTGGGGGTAAATCATCAGATAAGTCATCCAAGAACCATGGAGGAATAGGGAGTGCCTCTAGTTCAGGAGAAATGATATGAAGAATCTCGAGTGGTGAGGTAAGGTCAACCATCGATTCTGTAGGGGGTGCAGGGGTTTGAATCAGGGACATCTCGTGTTTCCTGTATGCAATGATCATAGGAAATTGATATGTAAAATGATCTAAGGATTCAAATAAAGAGAAAGGGCATCGCATACATTCATTGACTGAAGTCGTGACATAATGGATGTCATTGATATTGGGTGGGGATGATGTAACTGGGCGATGTTCCTGCTGGAAGCTTTGGTGTACTACGAATAACGCCTGTCGGAACCAAGGTAGCGTTGGGAAATGGTGTGTATAATGGACATATTCTGAACATATGGCGCAAGCAAATTTGGTTTGCAGTCCTTTTCTACTTGTGTTTGGGGAGATAGCGACGGTACTTGTTACAGTGGCGAGCGGTGATGGTGTTTGACTGGGTTGAATTACGTTACGTAACCCGGGTAAAGATGGGCATTTGTTGGTTGGGTGTCCATCTTTCTCACATAGTGTGCAAGGAGGTTGGACGCGCGGGGGAAGTGGAGTTGTGGGCTCCTTATTCTTTTTCCTGCCCCCAGCTGTGGTAGGGAGGTTAGTGAGTGGGGGTGTAGAGGGTATGATGGGAGTGAGTATGGGAATTGTCATTGGGATTCCTTCCATTTGGGGGGGAAGGGATGGTTGAGGGACCATCTCTGGTGGATGTAAATACCAAACTGGAATTTCCAACACCATATTAGGGAGGGTAAGCATTGCGGCTACTTGGAAAGCTTGTACACCTGGTGGAGGGTAAAAGAAGGGGATTTAAGTAATGGCTTGGGGAATTGTCTCCCAAACTGGGATATGGCCTTGGGGAGAGGTGAAATTGTGAACTGGTGGAGTCGACGAGTTTGTAGGAAGCTCATGAGGGGGGAGCTCTGTGATTAGTGGGACATCAGATATGATAGAAGCCTCCCTAGGAGGAAGGGTATCCTCTATGTCAGTTCCGTTGGATGATACGATGCATACTTGATTGGAAGGATGAAGGAGCAGTGGTGTGCCATGGTAAGTGCCTAACAATGATGGGTCTTTGAAAATCCTAGGACCCATTTCAATGAGTGGGTACATTTCAGGATGAGTATGGACGAGGGGGAGAATGTTATCGATGTTGGCAGAAGGGTTAGGCTTGTAATCCGAAACTTGGTCAATTGTGATGATCTTCCCATTGTGGGGGAACATCATGGTTCGAAAGACGAATGAGGAAACTGCCTTCATAGCGTACATGTAGCTACGACCGAACAAGATATTGTAATCGAGTGGGCCATCGATAACTTCAATGTCAATGAGGATAGTCTTGCCCCCAAGTTCTACAAGGACATTTTGGAAGAGCCCTTCAGGAGACGATGGTCGTCTGTCATAATCTCTTAAGGTAATGGCAGATGGGATGAGTTTGGGGGAACCAAGTTTCTACCATACAGACTTGGACATGATGCATGTGGATGCTCCTTCATCGATGATGCACCGATGAACTGTAATGTTCCAAATTTTTACTGGGATTTGAAAAGTGATTAGAGCGGGGAGGCGAGGTTCTCTGTTGTCGAGATCAAATGTGATGAGTCGAGTATTCGTGGGGTCGAATGCCCCCAAGGCAAAAAGTAATGATTTTCGTTGAGTGGGACAAGTTTGAAGGACTTCTAAGACTGACATGGCAGTCGAGGACTGTGCCAAGTCATCAACCAAATTGTAATTATGAGACGTCCTAGCCTGTGGGTTGTGGATATTCCTGCGCAATGAGATGCGAGGGATGTGAAGAGGTGGTTCTGCGTTAGGGTGAGGAATCACCAACAGGGGTCCCGTTGGTGCTGGGATTATTTATGAGGGAATGATAGGAGACTTAGTAGGTGCAAGGTATTGACAACTATGTGTTTGCAGAAGGATTTCTTCCTCACTAGTGAGGAGGATAGCATGATCTGTGGGATTGTTTGGATTGAGATATTGTCCCAACTGTGGTGGGGTAGGCTGCATCTCTTGTTGGGTGTTCATCACACCTTGGTGTGGAATGGGGTTTTGCAGCATGACTGGGGGGGTGGTTGTTGCACGTATTGTTGTGGGGCCTGTTGAGGGGCAGGCGGTGTTGGAGGATGTGGTAGACTGCCTGAGTCTTTCAGTTGTTTAAAATCAACGATTTGGGGGCAATGATGAGTATAATGACCGAACTCACCGCAAAGGGCACAAGGGAAGGTGGTTCTAATAGTATTTTTATTTCTCCCTTGACACCTATTGTTATTTCCCCCTTGGGGGTTATGATTCCTTTGATTCTGGTTGCCCCAAGTAGGTTGGTTCTATTGGGGGTGATTCCCACCTTAACGTGGGTTGTTATTGTTCCTATTTTTCCCTTTCTTTTTGGCATTATTCGACTAATGGGTAAGATTTTCCATATTCAGCTGTTCAAAATTTTGATATTGTTGAAGGGGAGAGGGTTGAACAAAATTCACCCCAGTGTGAGGGTGTGTGGGAGCCATGGGTTGTGGAGGACCAGGGAATGGAAAGTACAAATTCTATGGGGGTAACGATCCGTAAGGTACATAGGAAGGTGTGGTGCTTTCACTAGTACTTAGAGTATAAGTTGAGGTAGAGGGAGTACCAGAACTTGTTTGGATAGGTGGGTGTATTGGGGGTGCCGGCGGTGGCCCACTGATCTGTGGAGGAATAACAATAGGGTATGGTTGTTGATAAGGGGGTGGGGGGTAATAAGAGGTGCCCCCATATGCCGAAGGATATTGAGGTGTGCCATACATTGGTGGTTGTTGGGATTGTGGACTGTGGTGCGTGGTATTACCAATCAATCTGTCTACTGAGTGAGACATCCCGGGTTTGTCTTGGCTGAATGGCACGAGTTTTGGGAGATCAGGAAGTACTATGTACAAGTACCCTGACTTTGAATAGATGAGGTCATATTTTTTAGCCTTACTGATGGCTTCTTATTTTGATTGAGGGAAGGTGGAAGATACATCTTTACCAAGGAGAGAGACAAGTGATCTGAGAAACCAGTCAAGACACTATTGTTTGGTGGTTTCGGCTTTGCACAAACTACGTCGTCTTTGCCACTCGTGAATGTGATCAGCGATATGTGTGGCTGAGGTTTGTTTAAAATTAAAGAGTAGTTCAAGACCATTGTCATGGCGGATTGGTAATTGGAAGAAGGTCAGAAATGCTTTGGCCAAGGACTCGAAAGTCACATGAGATCCTGATTGTTCGTCTACATACCATTTGGCTGATGGACCAGTGAGTGTGCATTGAAATAATCATAGTTTGATGGAATCCTCCATAATGTTGTTGGAAGAGAACCATAGGTGGAAAGTCATGACATGATTGGCAGGGTCATCCCTTGCCTTTCCTTCAAACTTGGGGATGTCTGAAGGTAGTTTGGTGGGCATTGCAGGCCATGTGGGGTCATGCAATTTATGATCATTTGTGAGTTTTCTTAGATCTGGTATGTTGAGAGAGGCCAAATATGGCATTAGGAGTGTTGGTGGAGGATTAGTTCCAACCATGGTATGAGTGTTCTATGAACCTGACCCTTGAGGAGGGCTAGGTGGGTTCGTACTTCCCCCTTGAGAGGAAGTTGTCCCCCCGCTTCCATTAAAAGGAGAGCGAGTGGATGGTGGACCTTGGGAATTGGACCTAAGTAAGGTGGAACCAAGCAAAGATAATCCTAAGATAGTGGTGCTCATAGGAGTGTGAGAAGGTGGTACTGATGAGTTGGCAAGACTAGTAACTCCCCCTAGGATAGGAGGGAGGTTTAGCAAGCATCTGGACCGACGAGGGTTCTGTGGGTCCCTTATGATGTCCGACTAGCTGAGTGGATGTGTGCGAATTGTGGTGAGAGTAATAAATAAACAAGATCCTTTGTTGCAATTTTTTTAACTTTACACAATATATATCCAAATCAAAATGTAATCAGAAGTGCATCATACATAAAGTATTGTGAAAAATAAGCATATATGTGGATAAGTGTGTTGGTTGTGGAGCCTGATTATCTTCCTGATTCAGAGGTCCTTGCTTTCAGTCGTGTTTATACCCCATGAAGTATTTACACCCCATAAGTATGTACACTCTTCCACGCGGGGGAGTGCAGAGGGGGGGTACCCCCTCTGTGAGGTCCGGGGGAGCTATCCCCCCGGCTAGGGGGTCTGGGGGCAAGCGGGCCCCCAGCGGGGGTTCGGGGGCAAAGCCCCCAAAGCAAAAATTGCCTTATAAAAGTATATTGTAATTTCATTGTAAATCTGGACCGTTCATTATAAGGTTGCAGATCTAACGGTAGAGATTATGTTAGGGTTTTTTTCCCTATAAGGAAACCCTCTTTTATGAGGGAAATGTATCATGGCTATGGTTGATTGTGAATATTGTATTCTGAGAGAGGAGACTGTGAGAGAAAGAAGAGGAAGTTACAACGGGTTTTGTTGTAGGTTGTATCCCTTCATTTGCTGGATAATAATGAAGGAAGGACCTGGCAATTTCTCTGGTGGACATAGCCCACACTGGGTGAACCACATAAATCTTTGTCTATCTTGTATTGTGTGTCTTCTGTGTTTTGTTTCTACGTTTGTTTTATTTTATTTCTCCGCGGTCCTATTTTTCTAACAACTGGTATCAAAGCGTAAGGTAACTCACAGGAAAAGAGGGTTCCTGGTTCGAGTGGGAGCAATGTCGGAAGATGGAAAGTTTAGGGTCGAGAAATTTAACGGCCAAAACTACCAGTTATGGAAGATG
>SNQJ01S0003039.1:323719-337676 GCA_010110895.2 Picea sitchensis
GCGAAAGAAGCAGGAGAACAACCGGTTGTACTGTGATAGTCAGAGTGCCATTCACCTTGCAA
The DNA here is from genome assembly GCA_010110895.2 of Picea sitchensis. Lineage (NCBI taxonomy): Eukaryota > Viridiplantae > Streptophyta > Pinopsida > Pinales > Pinaceae > Picea > Picea sitchensis. Next base: position 323,782 of record SNQJ01S0003039.1, read on the forward strand.
ATAACTCAACCTTCCATTCGAAGACTAAGCATATACAGTTGAGGTACCACTTCATACGATCCACCTTGGAAGATGGACAATTGAAGCTGGAAAAGATACACACTAGCCAAAATCCTGCAGACATGTTAACAAAAGGAGTAACCAGGGAGAAACTGAGTTCCTGCTCAGTTTCATTTGGTCTTCAAGAATGAGGATGAAAATGAGAAATTTTCCAGGTCCAAGAAAGTTCAGAGTCCAGCATATACAGCAGCGGTGGAGTTGTTGAGATCAGTCTCCAAGTGGGAGATTGTTGGTTATGGAGCCTGATTATCTTCTTGATTCAGAGGTCCTTACTTTCAACCGTGTTTATACCCCATGAAGTATTTACACCCCATAAGTATGTACACTCTTCCACGCAGGGGAGTGCAGAGGGGGGGTACCCAAAGAAAAAATTGCCTTGTAAAAGTATATTGTAATTGCAATGTAAATCTGGACCGTTCATTATAAGGTTGCAGATCTAACGGTAAAGATTATGTTAGGGTTTTTTTCCCTAGAAGGCAACCCTCTTTTATGAGGGAAATGTATCGCGGCTATGGTTGATTGTGAATATTGTATTCTGAGAGAGGAAACTATGAGAGAAAGAAGAGGAAGTTACAGTGGGTTTTGCTGTAGGTTGTATCCCTTCATTTGCTGGATAATAATAAAGGAAGGACTTGGCAATTTCTCTGGTGGGCGTAACCCACACTGGGTGAACCACATAAATCTGTGTCTCTCTTGTATTGTGTGTCTTCTGTGTTTTGTTTCTGCATTTGTTTTATTTTATTACTCTGAGGTCCTTTTTTTCTAAGAAAGTGGGTTTTGTCTACATGGGGGAACAAAGAAAACAAATGCTTGTGTCCTAAAAGACGTAACGTCCTTCCTCTCAAATAGCACTAGACCTTCCAATAATACTCAACAGTGGGGTCTGAAGTCACCGGAAGAGAAACTAGTGAAGGATGAAGTAATCAGTTATAATGAGGGATAAAGGGGGCATATCCCGAAAGAACTGGTGATATTTCCCAATAGACACACAAAATCCGATCAAGGTGCAATTGAAGCCCACAATTTCCACGTGGGTAGATGTCCTAAAATTTGGTCACTAGGTATCTCGGTCAAAGTGCGACATTTAGATTTTCGGCCTAAGAAATGGGTCACGGGCTGGATCCCGTCCAAGAGGTGGGTGCCTCAAGGGGGGATGCACAGAACAACCAAACCTCGGCCTTCAACCCTTCATGGGTATCTCCCTACCTTATGGTGTTAGGAACACTTGACTTGGAGGATTTGTAGTTCCCTATTTGACAATTTCTATTGTTTTGACAATGTGAGAACCAGAGAACGGGGATTTATTTGGATGCCTATCCCCGAAATCTTACCTAGACTAAAAAATTTCTTTTGGCACCTCCTGTGGAGGAAAACTTATTGAGTTTTTAGAAAAAAATTAGATGTGGTTGTTTGGGAGATTGGAGGTGTGAACCAACCTCGTGGGAATTAAATGGGAGTGGATAGTTTCATCAAGAAAAGGGTGGGGTGTTTCGGAATCCCTTTGGAGGAAACTTACTTTGACCTCCATGTTTTGAGAGGAAAACTATGTGAGTGATAAGTGACTTTTTTGTGTGAATGACTGAAAGTGTCCCAATGTTTTAATGAATTAGGTGTCACATTGTTGCATGTGGACTTCTCTTGGTCCTTACAAGTGTTGATTACCTAATTAACTAAATGCCTTTGGTACAACCTTGTGTAGTTCAAAAGTCCCTAGGAAAATAGCATGTGGACATGTGGGTCCGTTACTATTCCTTTAACTCCCTATTGTGATTTAATCTAAGAAAAGCTTTGAACAATCCTAGATTGTGATCATGTGGGCATGTATGGGCCCGTTACAAAACCTTTAAACTTCCCTAGTGTTTTAATCTAAGAAAGTAAATTTCAACACTATCCTATCTTTGTAGCATGTGGGCATGTATAGGCCCGTTACAATCTTAAGATGTGTTTGAAAAATAGACTAAGAGGAGTCCTGAGGGGGATGTTGTCCTCTCCTAAAGGTTTTAATCTTTTTAAGGGAGATAAAATTGTCCTACAACCTCTTTCTGATTCTCAAGGTCACTTTGAGGCATGAGAGAAGAGCATACTAAACGATTGTTATACAATTTATGGTCCCAATGCAAGTTTGATGTGTTTACAAATGATTCCAACTTATACTTTTAGTCAAAGCAAGCCATCCATGTGGAAAAATGAAAGCAAAAGAGGAAATAATGATTTTAAACCCCCTAAGTGCCTATGTGTTTTAATTAATCCCTTTATATGAAGAGGGAACTAAGTGTGGTGTAGATTACAATATGCATGAAATCACTCTTAAGAAGGCTAGGGGCCTTCCCCAAATCACAAAAAACCTTACAATGTGAATTTTTCTGCACAGGTGCACGAGTCTTAGAGTAGACAGAGGTGCACTGAGCACCTGTACGTAGACCGAAACAAGCTTTTGGGCGCAGGTGCGCAGAACAACACTGTGATTTTTGCGCACGTGTGCATGATGCGCGACTGTGGGCCAATAAACCCACGCACAACTAACACACGGCCATGAAGAAAATTCTGGATGGAATTCTGTCAATTCAACTTTAAATTGGATGATTTGCAGGTCGGCTTGGGCCAATTAAAGTACCTGCAAGTTAAAGAAACCAAAAGAAGAGCCAGAAAAACCCAAATGGGGTAGGAAATTGATACCTTTCCCCAGTCGAGTCGCCAATCTGTGGTGCCTCTTTCGTCACCTAAGTGAGCAAAACAAAGGTGCTTACAATCTTAGTTGGGTTAGCTAAGAAGGAAAAATGTAATTGAAAGGGTTAGAGAAAGAAATATAAAAGAACAAACTAAGAATTAAATTAGGAAATAAAAGAACAACTAAACTATTGAGCATAAGGACATAAGAACAAAAAAACCAATAAGACTCATGTCACCAATGGCAAGGATTATATTAGTGAAAGAAAACACCAAGAAGAAAGAGGACTATGGGTCCCTTCTTCCAACAAGGGAGGGCTCTTGGACCCCCACAACTAAGCTCTTCTTACAACTTTGAATAAAATGGTGAAAGAATCCCAAGCTAATCCACTCGAGAGGTGAGATGGATTGCCCAATGTAATGGTGCTAGTATACTCTTGATGAGAATAGAGGATTCCTCAAGAGAATAGCAGTAGCATAGCTTTGCTAATGAATTCCTTGAAAATGAAGTGCACCCATGGCTTTGTTTTATAGCACCTCTTTGAGGTATTGTGCAACCATCTTGTAGTGTGAAAAGAGGCTATTTAGGGCATTTTTAGGTCTTTGACCAGCCACCCAGTCGGATTCAGTCGAGATTTGGGTGTCAAATCAACTTGGAAGCTGAACCAGAAGTGGGTGGGAGGCCGACCAATCTCATAAATGTGTCATTCTTAGATGTGTGCGGCTTTTAGCGACCATAGTCGCGCATCATGCACATGTGCTCTTTTCCTGCGTTTCTGGATAGCGAATGTGCGCACGCACCCTATGTATTCATAGTGCACTTTAATTTTATCACTGGTTGTATAGTTTTGTACCTTTTGGAAATGATTTTGTGGTAATTTTGGTCCATGGGTGACCTCATAACTGTTTGACAATGTTGGATTCTTGTAACCATTTGCAAATGAAATTTCAATGATAACAAAAGGCCCAAGAGTGCATGCACTTACTGTGCATGATGATAGCCTCAAATATCAGAAATATAAATATAAATATAAACGGAAAGATCATGCACATTCGAAGAAGGAAGGGTACACAAAACCCTTCACCGATGCCTTCGGATCCAAAGGGGAAAAGAGAGGAAAAGGGTAGAAATTATCGTATTGTCATGAAGAATTCCATCCAGAATCCGCATGCATGAAAAAGAAAATAGATCTAATGTATCAAATACTTCAGAAAAAAAAAAAACCTTGGAGATCGCATTCTCGAGCGTGCCAAGAACAAGAAGCCAGGAGATTTGAATTCCATGAAAGACAATTCTAGCCATGCCTTTATTTCCATCAACTCCTCTCCCGATGCTTGGATCATTGACTCAAGAGCATCACATCACATGGCTGCCTCAAAAGTAGTATATTATTCTTTGGATTCATGCAAAGGTCCTCCTATTCTGATGGGGGACAACTCTTCTATCGAAGTCACCAACAAAGGAAGGATTGAACTCACCAACAAAATCTTTGAGAATGTGTTGCATGTTTCCAAAATTTCTATCAACCTTCTCTCCGTGTACCGGATGACGAATTATGGAACCAGAAAGAAATTCATATTCACACCAAATTCCATGGACATGTACGACATGCAAACCAACTCCAGGGTTGCCACCAGTGAGGTAAATCATCAATCTATATTGTATACTTTTTCTGAATTCATTGAACCTGATTCTTCTTTACTGCTTACTCATGCTGACGAAAGTAGTAGGATATGGCATGAAAGGTTTGGACATTTGAATTTCAAATACATGCAACATATTAGCAAGCACAGAATGGTTGATGGTATACCAGACATCCATTTCTCCAAGGGAGTATGTGAGGGATGTGTTCTCGGAAAACACCCTTAAGAGAAATTTGGCAAAGGAAAGTCTCAACGAGCTTCCACACCTTTAGATCTGATCCAAAGTGAACTTATGGGTCCTTTTCCGCATCCATCGATCAACAAATCAAGGTTTGTTCTCATTTTTGTTGATGATTTCTCATGTTTTACACAGATCTACTTTCTCAGGAAAAAATATGAGGTCTTTCAATACCTCAAAGATTTCAAGGCCCTGGTTGAGACACATCCCGGAAAGAAGATCAAGGTCCTCCAAACTGATAATGGAGGAGAGTATGTAAATCATGAGATCCATGATCTTTTCCATGAGGTAGGGATCCATTTGTAGCACACAATTCCCTATACTCTTCAACAAAATGGAGTTGTTGAGCGGAAAAACATATCTCTAAAGGAGATGTCATCTTGCATGCTGCATGCAAAGTCTCTACCACATATAATAAGGGCCGAAGCACTTAATTGTGCAACATACATCCAAAACAGATCACCCCATAGATCTGTCAAGGATAAGACCCCCTACAAGGCTTGGAGTGGCCTCAAATCGGAAGTGAACCACTTTCACATTTTCGGTTCACATGCATGGGCCAGGATTCCCTCTAAAAAGAGGAAGGCACTTGATCCACAGAGCATTGAGTGCATTTTTTTTGGATACCCCGACAGTGTGAAGGGATATCGGCTTATTGATATTTCCTCAAACCATCTCATCATTGAGCGTAGTGTCCAATTTGAGGAAAGTGTCTCGCATGTACCTCGACAACCACATGCAGACACCCTCACTCTTCCACTTGTCCGAGATGATGAGCATGCATATGTTGACTCTTCTTTAGACGAGATTTCTTATTCAAAAGACTCAGATGATCTAGATTCAGATTCAGTACAGTCAGATGCAGATTCAGAGCATCCAGATGTAGTTGCAGAGCTAGAGCAGAGGCCCAAGTGGGCACAGACTAATCTTTAGGATGCAAGGGATCTCATTGGTGATCCAACCTATACTAGGAGGAATCGATATGATTTCAAGGAGCCTCCTATTGCACTCACTGCCACTGAACCATTTCCTTCCAGGCATCTTTTCTTGGTTTAGTCTTTAGATCCACAGTCTTATGGAAAGGCTGCTAGAAATCCCTTTTGGGAATCCGCCATGCAGGAGGAGTACAACTCCCTCCTCGAGAACTAGACTTGGGATCTAGTTCCCCTTCCTTTTAGGAGGAAACTTGTCATATGCAAATGGGTCTACAGGACCAAGAGCGCAGCGGATGGACAGATCAACAGATACAAATTCAGGCCTGTCGCCAAAGGATTTCATCAAGTTCATGGTATTGACTATGATGATAACTTCGCTCTAGTAGTGAAGATGGATTCCATATGTTTGGAACTTTCCATTGCAGTATCCAAGGGATGGGAAGTCCATCAGATGGATGTGAAGAATGCATTTATCCATGGTGATATCTCTGAGGAGATCTACATGGAGCATCCCCAGGGATTTATGCAGGACTCATCTTTGGTCTGTCGACTAAAGAAGTCACTTTATGGCCTCAAGAAGGATCCAAGGGCATGGTATGCCAAGATGGACTCCTTCCTGTTGTCATACAACTTTTTACGTTGTAAATTAGACTCGAATGTCTACATGCTTGAGACGACTGATTCAATTCTAATTTTAGTTCTATATGTCGATGATTTTCTGATCACCGGGTGATCAAATTCAATGATTGTTGTAGTTAAGAGGATTCTACATGACCTGTTTTTTATGATGGACATGGGTCCACTACACTTATTCCTTGGACTCGAGATCAGTCAGGATGCATCAGGCATCAAACTGTCTCAGGCCAAGTATGCACGAGATCTCCTTGAGAGATTTCACATGACAGACTGCAAGTCTGCTCCGACTCCTTTCCTATCAGGAGTCAAATTTGAGGATGGAGGGGAGACTCCACTAGTTGAAAACACACTGTACAACCAACTAGTGGGGAGCTTGTTGTATCTCACACACTCCATACCATACCTCTCATATGCAGTTGGTGCAGTTTCTAGGTTCATGCAGGAGCTGCATGAGCTACATTGGAAAGACACAATGCATATCCTTCAATACGTTTAGGGCACCATCACCTTTGGGATTCATTATGTAGCAGACTCTACATTATATCTCATCGAGTTTACTAATTCCGACTAGGCTTGTGATAGCACTGATCATAATTCCACATCTGGTTACTCACTCAGTCTTGGTTTTGGGCCTATCTATTGGTCGAGCAAGAAGAAAGTTGTCATTGTGTTATAACCCTAAATTTCACTAGACATGCATACCTGGAATCAAGCCATCTTACTTGCTACCTTTTCCAAGCCATCACTAAACAACTCTTCTAAAAAAACATTTTTTTGAAGGTGTACGTGCCCTGCACCACTACTGCCCACATACACATGCTTGTTGCACCACTACAACCCACATATACTCACAAAAAGTGCGAAAAAATGAAAATTGCAAAGGGATATGGGTTTTTGGGCCATTACCTAACCATTTGACCGCCCATAGCCAGTCACCCCAATCGGTACTATCTTTTTGGCCTATAAAATAAGGTGTTGGGGTCCCATTCCAAAAAAGAAGAATGAGAGCATAGAAACTCTGCCCATTTCAGTATTCCCCCTTTGCCCCAATAATTTGCAACCACATTGTGAGTTTGAGCCATAATTATTTCTTCTTCCATTGCAAACCCTTGCCATTTCCCTAGAGAGAACTGAAGAGGAGAAGAATACGTGGGAGAAGTTGGTGCATGGTGAAGAGGATCCCAGGACCGAGTTCGAGGAGCAGTTGTTGGTCTCATATTGTAAACGACTTTTGTGAGATTAATATAAAGAAATACTTTTTTTGTCCCACCAAATGATGTCTTAAATATTTATGATCTGTTTACATTTTTGTTATGATGTCTAACACACTAATCTATACATATAATGCATGCTTGTAGTTTCTTGTTTTTCTTTTTGTGAATGAAGGTTGTCCTTGGGAGGATATCTGGAGTTGAGAAACAGCTAAGTGCAAGGGGATGGACACCGAACGCGGAGTTTAAGGTATGCCTACCGGATCCCTATATTTTGTCTTTTATGTATGATTGTGGGGTAATGCCAGGATAGTTGTTAAAAGTAGGAGACTTTAGATGGTTAGCTCTACCTACACTTAAGAACCCTGGTGTAGTCCATAGAGGGTTTTTCCTACTATAGCAGAATTGGCGACCATACTGGGGAGACCTCTGGGGTTTTGGGGGATATTCTTTTTGGGTGTTTTGAATCAGTTTATTTACTATTTTTTGAGTTTCTATAAGCTTATGTGTCTTTAAGGGATTCTGGTCTTCCATACTAGACTCCCTGCCTTTGCTTGACTGTTGGTTTTTATTTTATTGAGAAGTTACAGAGGTTTATGTGGCCTATAGTGGGCCTGCACTCGTACATACATGCCTTGCCTTTGGAAAACCCGCGTACATACACAGGATGTTGAAGTGTCAGTAGCGTTCATGTGTTGAGAATTGTTTTTTTAAAGAAGAGGTAGCCATCCTCTTCCCTGTCAGAAGTCACACTTCTCAAGGGTTTTCTTGATCTAGCCCTGGTCTCTGTTATAACAGTCTGTAGCCTAGGTCTAACCTCAGCATAGATTTCTTTTTATCAAAGATTTCTTGTGTTTTCTTTATTAGGGTTTTTAGACAAGTTTGTGAGTCTTTTCTGATCTGCTTGCTTGGTATTGTCAGTGACTCCATGCAATATGCGATGGGCCATAAGTTATTTCTTGGTCTTAATTTGTCATCATTTTCCCTTTTTTCCTTTAGAAGAAGAGAAAATAATTCATTTTTCAAATTTCTTGTTTTGAAACATAAAACAATAAAAAAAAATTCATTTATTTGTTTGGTAAAAGTAGTTCAGGTTAGTTTCTTTATTTACCAAGGAAAAAGAAAGTTTTCTTAAGTTCTTTATTTGAATGCTTAGGACATTAAGTAGCTTGTAGTCAAGAGAAATCTTGTTTTAATTTTTTCTTTTTAAAGATCTGAGAGAAGTAGTTACGAAAAAGTTTGGTTAAAGAGTTTAAATTGGCAAATCTTTATTTGTGAAGAAGAAGTAGTTTGTTTTTAGTTTCATCTTATTCTCTTCTCTTTTGTCTCTTAAAGAACATCACTAGTTTCACTTTCATTCCCTTTGACTTAAGACAACCACTAAAATTAACGCTTAATTAAAATTTATTAGACTTTGTGTTTGTAGGGTCCATCAATTTAGTCTAGGCTAGAGCCTTGATTTAGGATTGGAGAGGAAACTCTTCAAGGCTACAAAAACAAACATAAGAGCCCGTGTTAGGGAGTCCTTGAAAGTCCAATAACCATAAAATTTATCTGGGACCCCCCTCTAACACAGGGGCTAAACATGAGGTCGTGTGCGGAAAGGTAGTGGAGATAACCCCTCCAAAGCCAGACCAAGCATAGTGGGGAATACATATAGAGGGCTTATCTTGGGATTTCATCGATCACATTTTCCACGGAGCTTCATGGGTCTCGAATCTATTTGAGGTCCTTAGTTGTCTTTTGGAACACTTTCTTTTGATAACCTTGATAGTTTTCGAGCTTGATACCCTGCTCATTGCGATCCACCCGACTGCCGACTGTACCCGCCTGGCGACTGTTCACGTGCTGGAAACCTAGTTGCCTTTATCTTAGTGACTTACATAGGTGACTGTGGGGGTATACCACGGTACCTAGGGTAGACATCGGGCCATTATTTACAGAGTATACCCAGAGGGTGCTTTCGTATTCGATTTTCACTTGCATCGGTAAGTTTCTCTAGTGTTGGCTGGTGTAACTGTTCTTCCAACTAACCTGTGATCTTCTTGTCTTATCTTATAGGATCTTTTTATAGTGTGTGATGGTATTTAACGTTGATAGAAATCCCTAGTGTGTCATTGATCTTCTCACACCATGGAGGATCAGGAGCTCCACCGGTCGCGAAGGCTTCTTATCCTACTACTAGTTAATCTGGAGCCACCCCTGCCATCGCTAAGGAAAATACTAGACTAGAAAGGGTCTTTTGAGGCGACCAAGCCACAAGAAACTAATCCCGACCCATCTCTAAGAGGAGAACATTTGATTCTAGAGGAACCAACCATTTCCTACCTCATAGCAGAATCTCTTGGTCTATATAATCCTCTGATTACTGATCTATCGGTGCCCATCGTCATACAGGTTAAACCTTACGAGCGTCAGGTAGTGTCACAAGCAACGATGGAGACAAATGTTGCTACTTCTTCAGGGAATCCTCATATTCCCTCTATGACTTTCACTATAAGGGTTTGTTTGCCTCCTAACCAATTGTTTCTAGTCTGTACCACTATGGTCTCGACCGCCTCTACCTCGGGAAATGTTCTGATTCCGTCTATGGTGAATATCACTGCTCCTTTCACCTAGAGTGCAATAGGGCCTCTGTTCTCATATGGGATGCCTGGCTTCGATATGAACTTTGTCCTTTCCTACTCCACTCTACAGACTTTAGGTCTAGGGACAGGGAGCTCGAATTCTCCCCTACAAGGAACTATGAGGGGCATTTCATATCCCTATAATACTTTCCCTTACGAAGGGGGTCATATACCTCCTTCATCCCCTTCACTTGGCGGTGCTCGCCAACACTCCGTCGGGTTGAACGTAAACTATAGTTCATTTGGAGTAGGTAGTCAAGGACTTCCTTCTTATAACATGCCAGTAAGTTCGACACCATTCTCTTTGTTCAATGCATTTGGTAACAATGCATTCTCATCAACTTCCATCTCGGCCGGGGGAAACCCCGGTTATGGACAAAAAAATTCTATGCAGGGTACTATTTCTGCACAGGGGGGGAAATCATAAATTCCTTCCTCATAAGGACTTTGGAATCCATGGCAGGGATTAGTTCCCTTGTCAAGGATGTTGACCGAGGGAAACCCATTCCATAGCCAATGGAACCCCGGACAAGGCTCAAGATCTATGCCCATCGGATCGGTAGGGGGAAAACTTTCACAAAATCTTTGGAATACAATGCAAGACCAACCTTTTAAGTCCTATTACGGGAGTCAGTCAATGATGTCTCAACAAGAGAAGAATCTGTATGCTAGTCGCAACCATGGTTATTACCAGAATGCTGGCCAACAACCTAACTTTTTCTAGCAACCTAGTGCCAGCCAAAATCCAGGCTCCTTTTTTCCTGGTTATAATAAACAACCCAAATTACTGTTTATGGAAACTTTTCACTTGCCAGACTTGACAAGGTTATTAAATGACCCCATCTATCATGATCTGTGTTGGCCTCCCATGCTAACCAAGTTTCCTTCGAACATTCCATAGTTTGAAGCTAAGCCTAATGAAGATCCAGGAGATCATGTGACTACCTTCCATTTATGGTGCTTGTCCAACTCTTTGAGAGACAACTCTGTTCAGTTGCATCTATTTCAACGCACTCTCATAGGGAATGTTTCCAAATGGTACATTGAGATCGATCGCTCAAGATACTCTACCTTTGGTGAATTAGCGATGGTTTTCTTAAACCATTTTCAATTACCTGTGAGATACGACGTTGTTACAGAGAAATCCCGTTGCAGATAAGTGGATTCTCTCTTGGATACTAGACCCCTATGAACAAAAAAAAAAAATTCTATTGTGGACACTGACTTTCCTTTTCATGAAGCTAAACTATCCAAAGAAGAAGAAGGAAGAAGAGTAAATACCTTTTTACCGATGTTTGTCCTTGGTCAATCCAGGTTGATCTTGATCTCCAAGTTCTTCATAAGGTCCTGCAATACAATGAGCAAAAACAACGAGACATACTTCCTACTCTACCATGATTATATTCATAATGGATCTATGAAAGAAACAAGTTCATGAAATGTACACAAACTTTAAAGGAAACATGCCAAGCATAGATTTATATTAATGAAAACAAAGTGAGATGCTTACAACCATGGATGTAGGTACAACAACTTCACCAAGCTCTCTTTGTCCATACCCTTGCTCAAATAATCCACACAGAATATTGATGCTTCAATGTGTTACACATTATTTTGGTCACTCTGGTGATATCTCTACAAGTGATGTATTCAGGCTCCCACAAGGACTTTTTGCCTGAAAAAAGAGACTGTTGCCTTCTTCCAAAAAACACATTTTTAAGATGATTCTATAGGTTTCCTATGTTATAGGGTGCAAAAATCTTTTATTCTCACAGGAAACCCATACTTTGGGTGCGAACTGTTTGCAGTCTTCTCTATAGGTAGGGTGCGAACCTGTTTTTAAGCTTGGAAAAGAGAAGAGGTCATGAAGGTTCTAGAAGGGAATCTTCTAGAGAATGAGTTGGCAATCGCATGGTTGGCATCCTACTGACTTCTCAGATTTGGTGGGATCATACTCATCCATTTAACCATCTCTACTTCTCCTATATATTGAAAGGTTTCTGATGGAAAAGGTTAAGCAAGATTGAATGAAGAATTGACGAAAGAATTGTGTGAAGAACTTTGCTTGGATAGAAGATTGAAGACTTTATTTGGTCTATCAAGTTGTATTAGATCTTCTTCATGAAAATGTAGAGAAAGTGCATGTGTTGGAACCAAGGGTCACTAAAAGGAAGCTTGTGACATCAAGGCGATCAGGTTGTATCTTCTACTTTCATTTAATATAATACAACGGCATGTCCATTTCCCATAAAATCACTCTTATTTTATTACATAACTCCTTGATCATATGCATAGGTTGACATTGAATATACTTTGCTATTTTTTCTTTGCTTGGTTTGTGTTGTCATGGATCTGATTTCACAAGAGCATCAGAGCGAAGTAGGAGCAAAAGAGACCTAAGGAATCGATATAAAGGTATGTCATTTATTCCTTCTCAGTAGTAGATTCAATGACCGCAACTTAGAGAAAGAGTCATGTCTGTCCTATTTTGTTCTAGATCCAGGTGGATCTAGGGAGATATGTTAGTGTCCGCACCTACCGATTTATCCAGTAACAAAATTGGTGACTCCACTGGGGAATACAACCCATTTTGGTGGTTTTTTCTTGGCCATTTGCTCTTGACCTACCCCTTTTGCATTCCCGATCAATATCTGAGTCTTGAGGAGATATTTACAGACTCCTTGGATCCAGAAGTTCCCTCGAAAGTTCTATCATTTTTCCAAAATTTGCTTGATTACAAACCTTCTCACACTGCACCTTTCTATAGCTTGTGAGAATAATTGAAGTTCTCACCCTAGTGTTTAGTTCAATGCAAACTTCTCTCAACCTACCTATGTCTAGCCTGCGAGAATCCTTAATTCTTGCACTGTACCCCACTGCCAAACTGCGAACTCAGTTGTAAAAATTTTGGATTAAGTCTTTTGTGTCTTCAGATGCCCAGATTTGTTTGTCTCTGGGAAGAAATTCTCTGGCCAATGATTGAATGTTTCTTGACTTCAAATCTCACAAATGATTATTTTTAGGAAATCGAAAGCTTTTCTTGATCATTTTTCTCAATTTTTACCTCTTGACCTTTTCTTAACAAGGGTATAATCTTCGATTCTGAAATCTGAGTGCTTTTTGGTCGAGAGCCTTTGATTGGATTAAAATTTGAGATTAATTGTCCTTTTCAATTTCCTACTACTTGGAAAATTATTTCCCATGTGCATTTGAAAAGACTAGTCTTGTCAGTTTGTTATTTTTATCTTCATTGAAAGATCGATTTGGGTGTTTATTGAGTATTTCATTTTCATTGGTCACTTACTTTTTCTTAGTTCCATCCCTGTTGCTTGGTTTCTAATAAAAAATTAAAGACTTTTTCTTTTTTGTAGCAACCTTTTATTCAAGAAATATTGCATTCAAGTATTGAAAGAGAACGAATAGGGAATTTGCATTGTTCATGATTGTTTGATATTACATTTCAGAGAAGATCATACATCGTAGTTCGCATTGTTCCAGAAAACTCCTCTGTCCCTCTTGTAAATAGGATTCATTGAACGAAAATTTGTATCATTCATCCCTATTTACGCATTGTTGGGTCAGAGCATCACACAACATCGGTTTCATTTCCGTCTCCTTTTTTGCGTAACAACAACCTTTAATAATATGGAGCAACTTTAAAATTCAACTAGTAACTTTTTCTAGGGCTCTTTTGCACCAACATTAGCTAGGCTAGAGATTTGTAATAGGCAGTGAGACGCACTCTGTTTAAGGATAAATTCGTGAGTGCGGACACAGACCAATCTCCCCAGATCCACCTGGATCTGGAACAAACTGTGACAGAATACTACTCTTTCCCTAGTTCTAAAGTATTGAATGGACAAGAGAAGAAGAATGA
>SNQJ01S0003039.1:338255-349015 GCA_010110895.2 Picea sitchensis
GAAATTAAGGTTTTCCGCAGTATAGTATATATGCAGCCTGCGTATTATTTCCAAAAGTGTAATTTTGAGAAGCTGATAAGTGTAACTTTCTTCATGAAAATAATCTTAATGAAGAGTTAGATCTTCTATCACCATGTCATTATCATGTCATCATCTCGATAACCAAAAATGTGGATAACACACTCTCCAAAGCACAAAATACACAATAGTATCTTGTGATAAGGAGTGTCAAATTCCATTTGTAGCATTTTGTCCTGGGAAGCCCTTCTCACACAAGGGTCAAACCTGAGGTCATGTTGATATTGACAGAGTTACCCACCCTACTTTGTTGATCTCGGTGTAGAGATTTCACGTATTAGGGGGGTCACTTGAAGGCATACCCACAATGATGAGTGGAAGCCTCTCAAGTTGATTTTGGGCTAGATACCCTGCCCTTGTGTGTGGATCAGACTGTCAACTATTCCCCCAGGCATCATTGTTGTTTGTGGTATCCTTAGTAGCCTATATTCTTAGGGTCTTACACAAAGTGATTGTGAAGGGATAAGTCTTCACGGTACCTGTAATCGACGTTGGCCAGATTCACTAGGGATCCTTGGAGGGTATACCCACGATTGTGTGTGGGAGCTTGCACCAGGGTGTAAGTCCGTTAAGCAGGTCATCAACGTAAATTTTCCACCCTCGCCCAGCCCCTTCTTGTCTCGTCGTTGCGATGTTGGATTTCATCACCAACTAGTGACTTCGGAATTAGAAGGTATTGTTTGCATGGTTTTGCTTCCTAGATTTTATTAGCGCGTGTTGTTTGTTTACCCAACTTGGCCATATAATTTCTTTCGTAAGATTCTAACTCGATCACAATTGACCATCCACGCCGTTTACGTAGAATGCAAGGCCTACCCCCAGAAGATCTGGAAGGTTCTAAACCCTTGCCTACCAACTCACCAGAGGGCTCTCCTCAACATAGTGAAGTCCAAGACATTGCCACTCCACAAGTGGAAAGAACTAACTCTTTAGAATGGTTCTGAATTACCAATTCTCATGAGGACTTCCGACTTTCTCCCGACTCTGAGATATGTATTGTTCGAGTGAATTCTTCTGGAGAAATAGTTGTTCAGTATTTTGGATTACCAATCGGACCTTTCACAGGACCTGAGGGTCAATATCCTTTTTGGACTACTAGAATTTTTAGATGGGATCTCTTTGGCTTAGGAGTAGGCGTTGTTATCACTATCACACCTGAGCTGCCCGAAACATCTAATCCAGAAGTAATACCTTTTACTACTGCCTATTATTTTCCTAGTACAGACACCCCACCAGCTGACCACATCTTGACTATTCCCCTACAAACGGTCCATTACACGATGGTCCTAGATACTACGAGTCCTCACACCAGGACTACATCAGCTAGCCAAGCTCCCATTAGCACGTCGCTTTCACCTAGATGCCCCCCAACACTTCCGCCCGAATATCATGCGTTGAATGCTTCTATTCCCACTCCTACACAAATGTCATCCGGGATTCCTGGCACTTCCACTCCTTCTGGGCACCATCTCATTCCAGGTTTCATTCTGACACTTCCTCGACCCCCTTTCAAAGGAACTCTTCCATCCTCTATCGGAGGCACCGATCCTAGTGGCACCATCCCATCTTTCACACCTAATTACTAGATTCCTGTCGTTGGACAATTTCACCAAGGAGGCCAAACCCAATCACCTTTTGCAGGACAAATCCCAATTGGGACGCAACCCTCGATTGGAGGGCAACCCCCACCAACCCCACCCTATGGACAAAACATACCTCCATCCTTGGCCCAGTATTGGAATTATCTTATTCAAAATAATCCTCACTCGACTGGGGGGCAACAGCCTCAAGCTAGCTCCTTCATACCCCCTAGTACAAGCCAACCATATTCAGGCACATCCAATCCTATTTGGGGATCAAACACTCAACCCCATGCCCCTGTTCAAGGGTACAACCCTATGAATTACTTGCCTCCACACCAACAACTGAATCTTCCCTAATCTTCGCATTATATGCAAACTGCTTATGGTCCCACTAGTCTATTGACGAGAGTCCCTCCCCAAAGTCACTAGTACCCACATGTGAATATACATTTTCCCTTCTTAGCCACCCTGGACCTCCCTGATCTGTCGAGAATTTTAAATGATCAGATCCGTCACTCTCCTCAATGGCCCGCCATACCGTCCAAACTACCATCCGACATCCCTAAATTTGATGGTAAACCGGGAGAGGACCCGAACAATCATGTAATGACTTTTCACTGAAAAAGGCTATTGTGAAGAGTCGAGTGGGAAACAATCTATGGCAAGTTGATCCAACTTTTAGAGTTCAGTTTTTTATTTTTTGTCAAAGGTTTTTTTGCATGTTCCATCAGGGACGTCTAAGTTTAACTTTGGTCCAAAAATTCTTCACAAAATTTTGTAAAGAGAATGACTCTTTGGTGAATTGGAATGAAATAAAGGATTTCTTTATGTCTCATCTATCTTGATTTCCATCTTGGTGTCTTTTCTTC
Organism: Picea sitchensis; assembly: GCA_010110895.2. Lineage (NCBI taxonomy): Eukaryota > Viridiplantae > Streptophyta > Pinopsida > Pinales > Pinaceae > Picea > Picea sitchensis. Next base: position 340,786 of record SNQJ01S0003039.1, read on the forward strand.
TGTCTCTACATTTATTTCAGCAACTGTTATATTCAGAAAATCATATAAAAATGAATTTTCCAGCAAGCTTTTATTTATAAAAAGACTAGCCTAAGCACTTGTAATCAATACTTGTGAGTTAGGATATAAATTTTGATGGCTATAAACATAAGGTGACTTTCCCGTCTATTTTTCTTTAGCCAAGAAGAATCTAAAAATGCTTGAGTAAGATCATTTCATATATTTTCCTCAACACCTAGTACCCATACTTAATTCTCAAATACTCCTAATTTTTTTGATATCACCACTTGGAGGTGAAGGAGATGCATCGGGAAAAAACAATTAGTCACAATAGCATGTGTCCATTATAAAAATGTGCATGCACACTCACTTTAGAATGTGGAAATTCTTTAGAATGCACATGCACTTTACAACTTGCACATGTTCCTTCCATTCAAATATTTTTGCGCAGGATTGAAAAATTTAAAATATGTGTTTGTTGACTTGGGTTTTTTAGATTTAGGTTCGAAATGAAAAACCTAGTGGTTTGGGATACAAATACATAAAAACCTCCATTTTGTGAATGGATCTCAATATTTATATTTTTCACGCTATTTTTGTATAGGCTACACAAATCTTTCATTGACAAAACTACACACAGATATAGAATAGTCTATGTAGATTTAAAATATATAATTTTAAAAAAATTAAGATTGTTTACTATTTTTAATATATTTTTGTCTTGACATATATCATAATCTTAAAATACATACATCATTTATTCCTACTATAATTTTTTTATCGCCTTGCCCATCTTTAGAAAATGTTACATGTTGCATTAGTACAAACCAAAATACATAATATGAAATAAAATTGATTTCTTTTATTATGTTAAGACCCTCATACCCTACACTAACACATGGCCTCATAATTTTAGGGATATATTGACTTTCATAATTTTAAAATAAATTTATAAAACTAACATAAAGAATTTTGGAAAAGTAGTCAGGCATAATAAAAATGTGTTCTCTACAATCATACAATTTTTTTAAAGAAAATTTCATCATTTAGGTACTGAGCACATGCACTAATGAGAACATATGCATTATATGTTACATGAAAAATAATATACCACTATTATAAAACTCAAAGTTCACATAGTCATACAAAAATTCTATAAATAAAAATTATATATTTGGAAAGCTAATTGAGTTTCCTACATTTCATCTTTTTACACCATATTCAAATTCATTGTGAAAGTACCTTGAATCATCCCTCCAAGTTAACAGGATTTTTTTTTCCATGTTTTCATTGTCACTAACACATCACACGAGACCATACTTAACTTGCACTCACCCATAAGTTATGAGTTGGTGAATACCTCAATATCATTGGCACCATATTTTTTTTTTCTTTCATCCTTGTTGAACAAGGGAAATGTAGCATGTTTCATTGTTTACAATCCTTCCATATACATATATCCTACTTTGGAGGACTTGATTTATTGACTTGTTGTATATGGCATATGTAATACTAACTTGATATGGGTTGGGAAATCAGGACACTTTAATGCATAATGTCCATTTATACACCATTCTATAATTCTTGAGACTATGAGTCTTGTTTAGCCACTATTTCTTTGATTTCGGTTAACATGTTAAAGTAAGCCATCTGTTATTGAAATAAGTGGTGGAGTGAATCATTTATTGCTTCTAAGGAGGTAGAAAAAAATAAAACAATAAATTTTGATGAGGAAATAGGAATTTATGCTCATAGTGTTAAATTGATGTAAACATAGAAGCAAACAAGAAGTAAATTAATTTACATAAACTCAAAATATAACATATATGGTCATTGAGAAATAAATTAAAACATAATAGGCCCATAAGAGAATGCCTAACATGGATAGATGTAAAATGCTAATAAAATGGGTGATACCCGCACGGGAATGCTTGATATGCAGATACCCCAATTGCTAATAAAAGGGGATGAACCCATAAGAGAAGTCTTATTATGTAGATACTACAAATGCTATTAAAAAGACAAATCCTACATAGGGCCCATAACGTATGTGAGTAATGATTTATACAACAAACACAAAAAATAAATCATAGTGAGACTTGTGGAATAAGATCATGGTCATATTAAGAGTTGAGCTACTGTGATGAGATACCATATGAGAGATCCAAAAGGTAATGGAGCATCCATGATTTCAAAGGATTTCAAAAAGAAGAGAAACCAACTTGTAAGTTAAGGTTAATAAACCATCCATTTCTAGGGTTAATAAGAGTTGAGATAATGTGATGAGATACAATATGAGAGATCCAAAAGGTAATGGAGCATGCATGGTTTTCAAAGGATTTTAAAAGAAGAGAACCCAAATTATAAGTTAAGTTAATAAACCATGCATTACCAGAGTTTGGTTAATTATACAAATATTTGTTATGTAAATCCATTCATATGAGGTCGAATGGGATGATTACATAGAGAATTATTATTATTATTATTATTATTATTATTATTATTGCTTTCTCATGGTTTATGAAATTGGATATCAGTGCTCGCTACGTCCATGGAAACACTGAGGATGAGTATTTTCAAATTCCATGGAAACACCGAGGCTAAGTATTTTCAAAATATTGGGGACTCAACAACAAGAGAATATTATAGACCTATTTAAGGGTACAACATATCACTCACAATGAGGGATCAACAACAAGATCATCTTATAGACCTATTTAAGGGTACAACATATCACTCACAATGAATTGAACCTGGGTGGGGAGGGTAACAATCATTCTTCCCAACCACCCAATATACATCCAATACACTACATGGAGAATTATTTACAATATATAAGTCTATTTAATCTTTTATATTTAAATGGATGGTTTTCTTTTCAATTTCATCATTCAATGAATTTAGTGGATTTGTATTTATTTATTTATTTATCACTACGTCCATGGCAAACCCCCCCAAAATCCGGAAAACATAGGAGGGTCAAGTATTTCGAGAATATTTGACTCACAAAGAGCAACATGTCGCATAGATGAAACTCGAACTTGGGCGGGGAGGAGAAAACTCCCCACCCCAACCAATTGAGCTACAACCACTTGACATATTCGTATTTATTTTGTCTTTATGCTCAAAGTTTTAGAAGCTATCTAATAACATATCTAAGACTCTAATACTTAATTATTTTAAGTGTTTAAATCTAATGCACACATTCTTCTTGACCATAAATTTTCAACAACTAGCAGATTGAAAGTTCATAGTGTTTTTTCCAAATTTGGCTCTACCAAAATCTAATAGCTTAACCATCAATCCTACTTGGCCCTCTTTCCTAGGTATATTGACTTATAATAGATATTCGATTCTATAAGGAATATGAACAAATTTTTAATAGATTGCAATGGTTGGTAGACCTTTAAATCTAACCTATTTACAATGCGAATTTTACCATAGAGTTGGTCTATCATCGTTGGTTCTATGAACTTGACTTTCTCCTCAACCATAAACAAATGAAATAGATTATGACATGTTCTAGATTGTGATACTTGGAAACAATGGATAACTAATTAGTTATGTATTTTAGATATAGTGTTTATTTAGGACATAGATCCTATTTTCTAGTGGTTTATTCAGACTCCCTAAAAATAATGTAATCATATATAATGATGTAATTTACTTTGTTAATTAATAAATAGAGAGAAATGTTGCTTGGGTTGTATCTAGGTGTTTCCTCACCTGAGAGAAAATGGATTCATTCAATCTGTTTTATCTTTCCATTTTCTAAGTTGGTATCAGATCTCAGGAAGGAGTTGGTATATGTCGTTGAGAGGCGGATCAGTGGATCTGTAAAAACGCAACCAGGAGAGATGGATCGCCTAGTGCATGCGGAGAGTACCAGGAACTATGTCACAATGCTAATTGCGAAGAGCGCATTGAATTATGACCAACGCAACCACCCATTGAGCAGGGGTGCATTGATTTCGGGGAGACCACTCACCCGAAAATTCATTTTTTTCGCGCGCCTGTAAGGTGACAGGAAGTGCGTTGTGGAATTTCTCATTGTTTTGGTGATTCACCGGCTTTTAGATTGAATCAAATTTGATATAAAAGCTATGATATGTTGACTGATTGGAGGAGATGATACTGGCAGAGATGACGAATCCGCTGGAAGAAACCTACCTCAACGAAGTCAACAAGTTAGATGGCTCGAATTTCATCAATTGGAAATTCAAAATGTAGACCTTGATGGAATTTTATGGTGTATGGACAAACACAAAAGGATATGAATCACAACTCGAAGAAACTATAGGTGTGACAACAACAACGATCCAAGATTGGGATAAGAGGGATAACAAAGCCAAGGTATTGTAGAGAATTTTTGTTAAAGATAGCATAATTCCGTACATTAGAGAAGCTAATACTTCTAGTGGAACCTGGATAGCGCTTACAGATTTGTATGAGACTAGCAATACAATTCATATTCTTTTCCTAGAGAATAAATTGCTAAGTATTAAAATGGATGTAAACGAATCTGTTAGTACCTTTCTGGGTTGAATTAAATATGTGAAAGAAAATCTAGGAAATATAAGAGAAACAATATCTAGCATTGATCCTATCACAATTGCCTTAAATGGTATGCTAGAGGACTATCATATGTTTATAACAGGTCTTGGAGTGAGAGAAAAACCTTCTAATTTTGAGGAATTGATAGGGATATTACTGCAAGAGGAAGAGAGGCGTGTGAATTTGAGGACTCGGAATACAAACTTAGCACTATGGACAAATAAGAGATACCCAAGAGGGAAACCATGAAAAGGAGGTAGAGGAGGTAGTCCATCTCAGAGAAAGGCATCTCCAAAGCAAAATCAAGGTATGCCATCTAACAAAAACAAGCCAAAGTGATTTTATTGTGGTAGGACTGGACATCTTATTAGAGAATGTCAGAACAAGAAGAGTGATGAGGCTATTTATAAACCTAGAATACATTCAATTCATTATGCAGAAGAATCTTCCAATCACGATCTCAGACTATTCATTGCTAGTGATGATATTGATGAAACTCTGAATTTTGATTCAAGGGATCTTATAATGTTTGTATCTAATGCTACTTTGTCCACTGAAACTAATGATGTTGATGCATGGTTTATGGATTGTGGAGCTTCAATTCACATGAAATTCAATAAGAAGTGATATACCAATTTCAAAGAAACACATAATGGTTCCCACATTTATCTTGGATATGACCACACCCATCAGAAAAAGGGATACAGAGATATTCCAGTAACATTTTCGAATGGTACTTTCTGACACATTCACAATGTTGTATATGTGTCGGGGATAAAGAAAAAATTGATATTTGTGTCAACCATTATAGATTAGAACCTAAAGGTTGAATTATTCAAGACTTATTGCATAGTGAAGGACTTTTTGTATCATTACAGAACAATTGCTACGGGAGTTAGAGCAAGAGGGTTATGCAAACTTGATGTTACCAGCAAGGATCATCAAGCATTGACTTCTGCAACCATGCCAACAAAAATCCTTTGGCATCAGAGGTATGGTCACATTAATCATCATGATTTGTTTTTATTACAAAAACAAAATATGGTTGAAGGACTCCCTATGTTAAAGAATGAGTATGCTTCTTGTGAAGGTTGTGCATTAGGAAATATGCACAAATATGAATTCTTCTCTAATTTTGATAGGAGAAAGAGAGATGTGTTAGAACTTGTGCATAATGATGTTTGTGGACCTATGCAGACAAGGTCCTTAGGAGGTGATTTTTACTTTCTTCTATTTATTGATGATTGCACAAGATACACATGGGTTTATTTCCTTAGAAGAATAAGTGATGTTTTTGAGTACTTTAAGGAATTCAAAAACATGGTGGAGAAGTAGACAGGAAAAACCATCAAAATCCTTCGTTCAGATCAAGGGGGAGAGTATAGATTGGGGAACTTCATCAAGTATTGCAAAGATCATGGAATAGTACAACAGTTTACAATACCCCACACTCCACAATAGAACGAAGTTGCTGAAAGGAAAAACAAAACTCTGGTGGAGTGTGCATGCAGTATGATGAAAGGTAAGAATCTCTCAAATGTTTTTTTGGCTGAAGCCATTAGTACTGCAGTTTATTTAAAGAATAGAAGTACAACAAGGTATCTTGATAATATCACTCATTTCAAAACCTTGTATGGTTCCTAACCTACAGTTCATAATTTGAAAGTATTTGGGTGTAAGTCTTTTGCACATATTCCAAAGGAGAATAGGAAGAAGCTTGATGCTAAAGCCATTAAATGTATTTTCATAGGGTACTATTCAGAATTTAAAGCATACAAATTGTTTGATCCATCTACTCACAAAGTGTTTGCGGGTAGAGATGTAATTTTCCATGAGAAGGAAGAAGGAAATAATGAACACATCAGTCATGAGGGATGGCATATACTTCTTGAGGAAGAATTCAAAGAAGAGAATCATCAGCAACAACAACAGGAAGAAGGATCTAGTGATATGGATACATCCAGTAGTCATATCTCACCAAGAGGTGAAGAAGGATCTTCACAAAGTGGGGAAGAAGACAATCATTTGAGAAGATCCTCATGATAGATTCTCCTCCTTGAAAGGTATAAAGACTATTCCCTGATGAGTATTACTTCAAATTTAATAGAACCCTTGATATTTAATGAAGCTAATGGACATGATGAATGGAGAAAAGCAACGTAAGAAGAATATGACTCTATAATGAAAAACAAAACTTGGGAATTGACTGAATTGCCTAAACATAAAAATCCCATTGGATGTAAATGGATATATGAACATAAATTTAAAGCAGATGGTAGTATAGAAAAATATAAAGCTATATTGGTGGAAAAGGGGTACTCACAAAAGAGGGTATTGATTATGCTGAAACATTTGCACCAGTAGCTAAATTAAATAATATTAGATTGTTAATTGCATTAGCTACAAAGTACCATTGGAAGCTACACCAATTAGATGTTAAATATGCTTTTCTGAATGGTGAGTTAAAGGAGTAGGTTTACCTTACTCACCTAGAGAGGTTTGTGAAACATGGGCAAGAACATTTAGTGTGTAAATTAAAGAAAGCATTGTATAGGCTAAAATATGCACTTAGGCCATGGTATGACAAGATAGACTCTTTCTTTCTTCGACATGGTTTTATGAGGAGCAAAAGTGATCCAAATTTGTATACCAAGTTTGATGAAAAGGAGAATATTGTATTGATTTCCTTATATGTTGATGATTTAATTATTACAAGAAATTCATGGAAATTAATTAATGGAATTAAGGAGCAGATGTCACAAGTAGTTGAAATGAAAGATATTAGTGAATTTCATTACTACCTAGGTCTTGAAGTTTGGAGAAATGTTGGCCAAACTTTTTTTTCTCAAGGTAAATATGTCATAGAAGTACTTAGGAGATTTAAAATTGATCAGTGTAAATATTCTTTTGTTCCAATGTAGCAGAATGTGAAACTTTGTTGTGATGATGGTTCGAAGGAGGTGAATGGCACTATGTATAGACAAATGGTGGGTAGTTTAAATTATCTCACCACAACCAGACTTGAAATATCATATTTTGTGAGTGTGTTAATTTGATTTATGGAAATACCCCAAGAAAGCCATTGGAATGAAACAAAGGAATTACTCAGGTATATTAAATAAACAATTGATTATGGTATTAAATATATTGACTCATTTGATGTTGAGTTGACAGGTTACTCATATTCAAATTGGGCTGGTAATACGAATGATCGAAGATCTACCACAGGTTATGTGTTTGGCATTAGATCTGGGATTGTTTCATGGAGCAGTAAGAAGCACCCTATTGTATCTTTGTCTTCTACTGGAGCATAATATAAATATTTGTGTGAAGCAACGTGTGAAGTTGTTTGGTTGAGAAGACTTCTTCAAGATGTTGGAGAAGAACAAATGAAACCCATAATGATAAAGTGTGATAACCAGAGCTCAATCAAGATGGAGAATAATCCAATTTATCATGTGAGGAAAAAGCATGTTGATGCTTAGTTTCATTTTGTTAGAGAGAAGATGCAGTCTAATGAAGTGGTGTTAAAGTATTGTGTAACTGCAAAGAATATTCTTATCCCCTTTTGTGGATAAAGATAAAATATATTTATTATTGATTAGATCAATCCCCTTTTGTGGATTGATCATGTCAGGTATTGTAAATGACCAAATCCCCTTTTGCGGATTGGTCA
>SNQJ01S0003039.1:360067-405430 GCA_010110895.2 Picea sitchensis
TTGGTTCCCCTCCCCCTCCGTCGCCCTTACACCCTTCCCTGGTACCGATCCCACAGGACGACTCCCTACCCGTGCCCGCTGTCCCTGAAGATCTATCTACTTTACTGTCAGGTTACAATCAGTCGGTTGAGGAGGAGGCTTCCCTTCTGGCAACACTGAACACCTCCACTGCTGCTCAGTTTCTCCCGGATAGACCCTCACAATTACCTGTATATCGCAGCAAAGAGATCATAGTTCCATCCACTGAAGTGGCCTCATCTTCTTCAACCAAATCAGATTCTCACAACAAATCTTTCGCTTGGTCTCGAGGTATTGGATTCGAGCTCTCCCCTCTCCAGACGAGGAGCGCTAGAAAGAAGAAAGATTGCTCCGTCACACATCCTGTTGTCCCGGGAGTCCCAACTCAAGATGGAAAGGCCCTTAGAGCATTGAAGGCCATTGCTCGTACCAAGTAATGATAGTGCTCTCTCTGAACATTAGAGGGATCGGAGGCACTCTCAAGGCTGCCTCCTTCCGCAGACTTCTCGAGCATTCCAAGCCAGATGCTATTTTTTTACAAGAAACCCTTGAAGCTGATCATTCTTCCTGAGATTTCTTGCATCTTTTTCGCCCCATTTGGCTCTCAGCGGCGTTAAATTCCATCGGCAACTATGGTGGCTTGTTGGTGGCCTGGGATCCAGCGCTCTTCGATCTGAAGCCCTACTTGACCTGCGGAGGTATTTTGTGCTTAGGCAGTTGCTTCGCTACAAATCAGGAACTGGCGCTCTTAAATGTCTATGGCCCTTGTCAGGATAAACCTCCTTTTTGGACTCACCTTGCAAATAGTGGCATTCTCTCCCTACCTAGCCTCATCCTGGGAGGATACCTCAACCTCACCCTTTCTTCTGATGAACATTGGGGAGCGGCTTCACTGTCAGGCTCAGGTTTTAATCTCTACAGAGACCTCTTTAAGTCTATGAATCTCATTGATATCTTGCCGGCTAGACTTGTCCCTACCTGGCGTAATGGAAGAAGGGGCTCCGAGGCCATAGCCAGACGGCTCGATCGTTTCTTAATCTCCGAGAGCTTCTTCTCTTCCACCGTTTTCCCTACCTCTTGGGTCGAGCTCCCCTTCATCTCCGACCTTGCGCCCATCCTCCTCAACTTGAATCTTCCCTTCCGACTCAAGCCCTTCCCCTTCAAATTTAATCACCACTGGTCCAAATCAGTCGATTACTCAGCCCTGGTTCATACGGTCTGGATTGATCCGTGTTTTCAGAGTGAATCAAGCCCCCAGCTGAGAGTTGTCCTGAAATTGAAAGCTCTTAAAGAGCACACAAAGGTTTGGTACAAATGTAAGAAGGCTTCGGAGGAGTGCTCTCTGAATAGATTGGAGATCGACATCACTCATCTCATCGTAAAGTCTACCTCTGCGGCTCTATCCATAGAGGAAGCAACTGCCTTAAATGAGTTGGAGAATTCTAGAGCGGATGTGTTACGGAATGATGAAAAATGCTGGAGGCTCAGGAGTTGTGCGACCTGGCTCAAGTGGGGCGACTCAAATTCTAAATTTTTCCATAGAGTCGCTAGCCACAACAGAAACAAGAAATTAATTTGGTCCATTGATAGCGAAAACAATGGGACCATCCGTGGGCAAGAGGCACTTAAAAAGGAAGCGACCGCTTACTTTGAGCTCCTTTTTAAATCCGATGGTGGACTCAGCCTGCTAGCCAAAGTCTCTACAGCCAGCCTTTTCTCCACTTTGGTTACGCAGTCTGAAGCAACCGAACTATTCAAACCCGTCGCATTGCAAGAACTAAAGAATATCTTGTTTCTTTTCAAGAAGGAGAGGAGTCCAGGACCAGACGGCTGGTCGGCAGAATTTTTCGACTACTATTTTGATCTTGTTGGCTCGGATCTTCTTCAGATGGTGGAGGATTCTCGTATCAAAGGTAAAATCTCCAGTAGTCTTAATTCCACCTTCCTGGTCTTAATTCCAAAAGAAAATTGTTCTTCTACCTTCAATGACTTCAGACCGATCTCCCTTTGTAACCTAGTCTACAAGCTAATCTCTAAAGTAATCTCCAATCGGATTAAACCGGTTTTGGAAAAAAGCCTCTCAGTTGAACAACTTGGGTTTTTAAAGGGAAGAAGGATCCAAGACGCCATTGGTGTAGCCCATGAGTGCATCCATAGCATCATTCAAATATTCAATATACATAAAACGTTACTTCACACATCAACATCTTTATAATAATGATCCCCGTCACCAACGTGAATCATATTAACATTATTTTACACATTTTCCGAAAATGCATGGTTCATGATAAGGCATAGTCAACAGCGTGTGAAGACACGCCCATCTCTAATAAGATAAGCGCAAGAAAGCTCTATGTGCGATGCCATAGAAATTAACTATTTTATAAATTTATTTAACTATGTCATATTAAATTATATTTTTTAATATACATTATTAATTAAATATGAAAATAATAATATTGTATTTGAAAAAATGTGTTTTATTATTTTTATATAAAAATATTATTTAATAATAAAATAAAGAAAATAAGTAAAGATAATATTTTTATAATTTTTTAAGATTAATAAAATTTATTAAAAAATATTTTTCAAAAATATAATTTATATTTTAAAAAATATAAATGAAAATATGTAAACCCTTTTTAAAATTGAAAATAATTATATTATAAATTTTGATAAAGTTAAATTTTATATTGTTAATTATAAGAGTTTAATATAATTTAGATCATCAAAATTTTGATTAGAGTAGAATTTTATGTTGCTTAAAAGTTTATGTTAAGAATTTTTTGTAATTTTGATCAAGATTTTATGTTAAGAATTTTTTGTAATTTTGATCAAGATTATTTGAATGAGATAAAACCCAAAACATTTTAAAATCAAATCCTTTTGAATACAAATTACATATACATATATATATATATATATATATATATATACATATATATATATGATATATATATATATATATATAAACTTAGATAAGATTTATATAAAAAAATTAATTTGAATTAATAAATATGTAAAAATAATTTTTATAAAAATTAATATTTTTAATTTAAATGAAAATTATTATTAAAAAATTTATTCTTATATAAGTGGAGAAAAAAAAATATTTAAAAATATATATAGCTTATATATATTTATATTAATTTTTAATTTCAGAATATTAATAATAATATAGTTTATAAATTAATTATGATGATAATGATGATGATAGTTAATATCACTGATATCAAAAGGTTGGTGTTCTGACAAATATTTGGAAATTGGGATTTGGGTATAGGATACTTTTCATTACTGTCAAATACAGGTTAAATAGGATAAAAATATTTGAAAAACCTTCATAGTTAAACTTGTCAAAACCGACATCTTAGTTGTGGAAACTGAAGTCAAATTTGACGGGCCTGCTTTGGGGATTGTCCAAGGTACAATTTCACTATGTAGCTTTCGAAAATTAGTTTTTATTCTAGCAATATTGATTCTCTTCTTTAGCTTGTACAATATTTTTAATATCATTGATATTTTGCAAAATAACTTCTTCTTTTATTCTTCAATTTTTTAGCCAAGACTTGGCATCATTAAAACTTGGTGATTTTAGCAAGAGTATGAAGCAATTTAGGGGAGCCTCTTGTTATCCATGTTGTTTATCATGTTTTTTTACATTAAATACTCAATCATAATTATGCTCTCAACTTGAGAAAAACTCACTTCAATGAAAATATATATATATATATATATATATATATATATATTTCCCTTAATTTTAAGATTATAAATTATAAAATACTTTCTAATATACTTTTTATATATAAAAAAAAACAAAAATAATAATAAAAATCAACCCCAACATTAAATAAAAAAACACAAACACCACTAATACAGTTAAGTTAAAATATATAATATAAAGTCAACCCCAATATATAATTTAAAGAATATGCCAAAACTCATCACCCAAAATTTAAATTTAAAATAATTGGTGTGAATATGGATTTTTGACTTTTTCTTAGTTACTAAGTACGAGTATTATGCCGCTTAATAAAGAAGCCAATTTGAATGCACAAGTACACGGAGGACAAAATGTCACAGTAATAGGTGAACCAAAACGGTTCCACCATCGTCAGCTTACGTTGCTGTTAATCTTTATAGTATTTAGGTTGGTTGTTGTTTAGATTTTTGCGTATGTCTCCATTTAGACTTCTCCCCTGGTTCTCTACTTTTTCTATTAGGAGATGTATGTGATATATTGAAAAATGAATATGCTATCCTGAAAAAGAGAGGCAATGTCAAAATTATTTTAAGTTGATTGTGAGTAGCATTTCACAAATGGGCTCTTTCCATAACTTTTTCCTTGCATTCAGATATTTCTCTATAAAACCAAGAGAGAGATTATATTCATAACCATCGGTGCTTAGAGTTAGCAGATTTGTAAATTAAATATTGATATCAGTAGTATACTATTAATGGCGAGTCCAAAGCTTGTGAAAGTTATTATCCCGTCCAGCATGGCTATCTCTTGTCCTTGTCTTCACCAGCGCATCCGACCCAGATCCTCTGTAACACATCTGCGTGGCTGATCGTATCTCTGCAGGCCTTTCTCATTGTTACTTTGTGGACAAGGACAAGAGATAGCCATACTAGACATAGTATGATAGCTTTCACAGGTACTTACTTGAAATAGTATACTACTAACGAATCTGCTAACTCTGAGCGCCGCTGGTTATGAATATAATCTGTCTCGCCTGATTTCCGGGGGGATTGGTGCATTTTCAGCACAATATTGGGCCTCACAACGCTGCGGCCATCGCCGCATTCAGCAGAGAAGATGCAATCAGATCAGATCTTGTACAGAAACAATAACATTTGGATTACAAGACTAGGTGATTAACAAACTGAGAAAGAAGAAAACATTGGGGAATGATTAAGCAAGGCTTATACTCACAAAAATGGAAGGTGTGTCTGGTTGTTTTTTCCTCCATCTTTTTTCTTTTCTTTTTCCTTAAATAAGTAGCAGCATCATTAGTCCAAAGTGTCATAACAGTTTATTGAATCTTCAAGATCAAGGTGGGTTAGCTATCGCTTCCAATGCAACTTTAAGCCATTTTTGAATATACTCATATAACGACACTACATTTATATCTTGTTTCACTTTGTCACACTAGTATTGTGCCATGGATGATCTATTTTCATTCTCATTCACGAAACCAATCAACCAACTTCATATTTCTTTTTATAGAAAATTCGTGAGGTGGCCCTTGAAATCCTTGATGATATCCATTACTCGAAGAAACAATGAACTCCTCCTTTCTTCAAGAGCATCAATGCAACACTTAATTTCCTAAGGGTATCAATTCTTCCAAGCCAACCAAACTGTATTTGATTTAAACTATTTTTAGAGGGGAGATCTTGTTTCCATCTTGTAAGATCGTCTATAATGGATATCCTTGCAAGGAAAGTGCTTACAACATTTTTATAAAAATGCTCATTAGTTTGCAAATCCTTTTTCAAGAATTCTTTAAGTGAAAAGACTTTCCTTATCATGACACCTATTTCTATGGAAATATCTTGAGCTTCAATGATTTTCGTGAGCCCTTTTTTGATGTTTTCAGTGACATATTTCCTAACACCCATCCACAGCTGAGTAGCCCTTGTGACCTTAGAACTTGATCCGGTCACTTATTCATGGAACTCATCTGAGACTAGTATAGATAAGGGATTAGCGAATAACAACTTCGAGGTAAGTGTATGTTCAAGCTTCCTTATCCATTCCTTCAATCTAGCATTCTCTAATTCCCGCTTTGTTATCGAGTGGGATAATGCCTCACTCATGGCTTGATGAATCCTTAGGACTAGACCCTTGTCTTCAATTTCAGATCTCCATTTCCCTATTACTCTTTTATCGTTTAGGTTAACCCTTTCAATCTGTAATTTCTTGGAATTATTATCATACTTGGCATGGTAAGAGTCACAACTCCTCTTCAAAAATTGTTGGCCCCTCTTGGGACAAATCCTATGTTATCAACTTACTTTATGATATTTGTATTGTGGCTCATGAAAGCACATCATTGACTTTTTCGACTTCCATCTATGTTTCCTTTGTTCGGTCTAGGGAACTGCCTCCATATGGGTTTCTATTCCTCTTGGGCACAGACGTAACAACATGTGTTATTTCCAACTAACATAAAGGGGGATCCCCACTATCTCCATCACCCCCTCATCCCTCATTACTCTCTCTTCCAACAACACTAATTTCTTTATTCTTGCGGCTTGAAGAATAACTCTTGTGGGGGTGATGAACTACACCATCTTTGACGCCGTTTGTGAATCTTCGCCTTTGTTTATACTTCGTCCTCATGTTTTCCTTAGGGAGAGAGACCTCTATTTCACCTACATTTGAACTTGCCCTTGTATGTTAATCATCACAATAGTCTGCTTCTTCTTTTTGGGAGTAGTTTTTCTTGGAGTGGCTATCACCTTGAATTCAACATGAGCATCCTTGTTTTTTTTTACGAAGAAAGAGGTTTTTATATTAATAGCAGTGGTGTGACCACTGTCGAAAAAACTACAAAATTCGGCCCTGCATTGTATGCATGGGCTTCGAGATTACATAAGGCTCTGCTCTAATATAGAGTTTCAGGATTCCCACTACTTTTGATAATTCAAAAAAGTCTAAACACAGATTGAGGTCCAGATTACAATGTGGCTTCCTGTAAAACAAAGGGAGACTGTGCTCCTGCGTACAAAGAAAAACCCAGAGAACCAAAAAGGAGCTAGAGTCGGGAGAGAGATAAACCATAATTAAACCTTCGTATCTAGAGTGATGGATCTTGTGCTTGGAGACGTCTTCACACCTGGACTTGTTCAACGACTTGAGTCTGCATCTTGGAGTTCTATCTTTTCAATTTGTGCCTCTAGTTCAGCTATTTTGTTGTTAGTTTGTTGTGGTGTGTGAGTGAGAGCTTCAACCGCTTCCTCTGTGAGATGGATGAGGTCTTCTTCCACCATTTCGAACCTCCGGTCGCCTTCCCCATCCAAACGAAGCAGGAAGCCTCTGTATGCATTGAGTGTATGCTTCAGCCTACGAATTTCAAGTTCCAGGGAGGGAGGGGGGTCAGGAGGGGAGGTTGAATTGGATCTGGACGTCATAGTGTGAGAAAGGGAAATGGGCAAGAACCAAGTAGGGGACCAAGCCAAATCAGACGCCCAAGAGCGAGCAGGAGGAGGGACTGAACACACCAGCCAAGCGAGAGACCAGGAAGCATCAAGAGAGCAGGATAGGCAGGAGTAGGGCGCCACCTTCCCGAATTTAACAATGCTTCCAGCGTGCATTCCATGAGAGGAGGCTACTTTGCGCAAGTGCCATGCCGGAGGGGGATGGGTTTAGAGCAGAACGACATGAGTGATGGGAGGCGAAGGATGAGCGAGGAGTGATGAAGGGACATGAACGGGTAAGCGAAGTACCATCGTACGAGATAGGGGACAAACAGAGGTAACGCCTGAGGGCTGCTATGCTTCGAGGAGCTCTGGAGAAACGTGCGCCTCATGCCATGGGAGGTCCAGGTGAGTGCCCTCCATGTGTCGTTAAGGGAGAGGGTCGAAGCGAAGAATTCCATTGATGGAGAGTTGGCCCCTACTCAAGGGGGTGGCAGCTTTGGCAGCCTGGTCTGTTTCGTCGTTGAGTTGTCTAAGCACATGGAAAAATTTGATTTTATGAAAGGAGTGAGAAAGCCGCAAAATTTTCTTGGTGATTTGCCGAAGGTTCATTTGATTTGGCAATGTGTTCATGGCTAGAGCTTGGATTAAGATCCGGGAGTCTTCTATCACCATAATGTCTTGGATAGCTAGCTTACAGGCTTGGATGAGTCCTTGCCAAAGGCTTAGTACTTTTGCGATGTTATTGGTTTCTTCTCCTAACCCCTAGGAGTAGACTAATTCTCAGAATTCCGCGGGGTCATAGATAACCCCTCCCCCTCTTGTCGCCCCTGGGTTTCCTTTCGAAGCTCTGTCAAAGAAAAAAATGTGTTTGTGTTGAATGTGTCTCCATTCTTTGAAGTCCTTGGGTTGCTTGCACACTTCCCAAATTTCGTGAGGGATGGGGAGAGGAGGGGTGTATTTAAGATTGGGGGCAAGGCTAAGGAGCCATTCATATTCAAGGGAGGAATAAGTTTGCGGTAAGGTGTTTGGCCACATGAAGGTGAGGCAGTCGTCAAGTAAGGATTTGGCTTTGAGATATGTGGGCAGGGGTGGAGATTTGGTTTCTGAAGATCCGTGAGTTCATTTCAAGCCAGAGTTTCCAGAGGATGAGTTTAGGGAGGGTCATCCAACAACTTTTAAGGTGAGTTTTTTCCTTGAGAGTGTAAGGACAGAAGGTGGTATAGGATTTAGCAGGGAAGTAATATCTAAGGGGAAAAGGTCAGTCAGGGTCCCTCCCGGGAGGGTAGTCTGCCAAACTTCTTTAGCAAAGGAGAATCCAAGAAGCATATGGTCAATAGTTTCTTCATGGGATTGGCAAAGAGGGCATATTGTTAAAATGGGAGAGTAGAGTGATATGAACAAATATTCAATTGCTTATAATATCAATACAATGTACTCTATTATATAGAGTGTACAGGTTTTTATCAGATCTAACTTATTCTAAAGATAACTGGAGAGGTTGAGAGAATATCTCAACCACACACCAAACTAGGATCTCACCAATCCAATTCTCTAACAACTTCTTAATAATAGGATCACACAACTCACGTAGAGATTAACTCTACCTCTCAATACATTAACAAGTATATTAGATAAGTAGGAATTATATATTCCAACATGAAGGTCCTTCCTAGCCTTTCCTCCAGAGATTATCACTTGTCAAGATGTTGTTATGAGCTAGAGTCCAAATGAAGAAGTCCACTTTGGGTAGACTTTTGACCCGCCAGATTTCTTTCGATAACATCGGATTTATTGGAGCCCGTGGTTCAGTTGTGAGGAATCTATAGCCGGTTGTTGCTGTGTAGCTTCCGGATTTCATACCCCATCCTCGCTAGTCCTTGAGTCTTTTGGAGATTGGGGATTTTCCTCGAAGCAGGTGAATCATCAGCTCTTTTTCTACCTAGATTTGTGGAGGGTAGTCAGGGAAGTTCTAGCTTTCCTAGTCATTTGTTCCATTACTTTGCTAGATGGAGATGTCTTAGAGGGTATTGTAATTTTGAGATTTTAGGAAGGATTTTAGGTGCTCCAGTCCAGGCGCGTTGTCAAGAGGGGGGTTCCCCATTATAGAGTGTTCCCAAATGTGGATCTACTTTCCATTACCCAGGATCCATGTGAGAGTTGGGGCAAATAAGGTATGTGCTTTTGAACAGATAGAGTAGATAGGGGAGCCATGAGAAGTTTTAGGTGGTGAATCGAGGCATCAAAGCCTTGGGCCTGAGAAGTATTTCTTCCATATGGCCTTTTTACACCAGGAGCTCCTTCCTGAGATTACGTTCCAAAGCAGTTTTTCTCCAAGGGCCAGATTTTGGGAATGGAGATCGCGGAGCTAAAGTCCGCCTTTAGATAGGGGGCGAGATATTTTCCTCCAAATGACCAGTGGTATCTTGTTGTCGTTGTTTCTCCCTCCTTTCTAGAGGAAACGTCGAAGCAACGCGTCAACTTTGGAGATGATGCTTTTGGGAGCTAGCAGAATTGAGCTTTGATAAATAGGAATGCTTGAAAGGATAGATTTTATGAGAACGATCTTACCTACTAGGTTTAACCAGCTTGAGTCCCAGGTGCTTATTCTGGATTTAATTTTATCAACAAGGGGAGCCCAGCATGAATATTTGGCGGTAGCTTTGAAAATGGGGACCCCGAGATACTTGAAGGAGTCCCATTGAGTTTTGCCTGCTATTCCAAGGATTCGAGCAATGTTGGTCATTTCCCTTGGGGTGCAGTTCCACCCATAGATTTGGATTTTTCTATGATTGATCATACTTCCTAAAATAGCTTGGTATTTGTCTAGCTCGTTTTTTAATCTGATGGATGATATGATACTCGCACTTCTAAGCAAGATGGTGTCATTAGAAAACTGAGCATGGTTGATGTCCCTGACTCCTCTGGCTATATGAAACCCCATCAGTTCTTGAAGATGTTGTTTGTGATCTAACTGGAAGCTCAGCATCAAGGCATGGATGGCATAGAGGAGGGGGGAAAGGGGGCAACCTTGCTGCAGACCTCGTGAGGCTTGAAAGAACCCAACTGGTCAACCATTTACAAGAGGTGTTTCCAAGGGATTCCTATGCAGGCTTTTTTCGAGTTGATAAAGGCAGGGTCGAATCTGAGCCACTTCATTATCTGGAAAAGGAAGTTATGCCTTACCTTGTCAAAGGCACTTGCCAGGTCCAGTTTGATAACCATGCCTTTTTCCTTCCTGTTTTGACTAGAGTGGATGGCCTACTTGACAAGGATGATGTTGTCACTAATGTTTCTTCCTTTGATGAAGCCTCCTTGATTATCTAGAATGATTCCAGTGAGGATATTCTTTAGCCTGTTGGCCATGATTTTGGTAATAATCTTATAGCCAATGTTGCAAAGGGAAATATGTTTGAAGCGATCGAAGGAGGAGGCTCCTTTTTCCTTTGGAATAAGAGCTAGAAAGGCGGAGTTGGTGCTACCTCCAATTTTATTGCAGGCTTGCGACTTTGAATCATTCTGTGGAGGTCCTGTTTGATCATTTTCTAGCAGACTTTAATGAATCGAGCTGTAAATCCATCTGGGCAGGGAGCTTTGTCGAGGTCCATATTTGCAATGGATTTTTCAATCTCTTTTTTGGATATCGACTCTGTGAGAATTAAATTGTCTTCCATGGAGATCCTGGCAAGTATGAGGGTGAGGATGTCATTGGCGATAGCTTCCTGGGTGGTAGGGTCTTCAGTGTAGATGTTTCTAAAGTGCTCATGAGTAGCGAGTTTGATGTCCTCGAAGTTGGTGAGATTTTTATCTTGGAAGTAGACTTCTTTGATGGAGTTGAACTGCTTTCTTCCTTCTGCTTGTTTGTGGAAGAAGTTTGTGTTTTTATTCCCCGAATGAAGCCACAAACTTATTGATTTCTTCCTCCAGTATTCCTCTTCTTGGCGGCAGGCGTGATGGAGGTTTCTATGGAGCTGTTGTTCTTTCTCTACGGACATGGAGTCAACCAGATGATTCTCTGCTTGGAGTTGGTGTTTCTCTAGAATTTGCTGCGCCTCCACCCTCTCAAGGTGTGGAGTTTTGAGATACTTGGCTCACACTTTAAGTGCTACTTTGAGTTTTCTTAATTTCTCTTCCCAGACGTAGAAAGGATTGCTCGTGATGGGTTCTTTCCAGATTGTGGAGACAATGTCTAGGAAACCTTCTTGCTGGATCCAGGCCATGCTAAAATAGAAAGGAATGGGGCCTAGATTGTAGTAATGAGAGAGAGAGGATAATAGGCTTATGGTTCGAGGCACTGAAAGGAAGGATATAGGAGTACAAAGTGAGGCTGAGGAGGAGGATAGAGTGTTGGAAGATAAATCTATCGAGGTGAGCTGCAAAATGACCTGGTCCTAATCTTCTGTTAGACGAGGTGAACAATCCTTTGGTGGGTTTAATGTCTTCTAGATCCCAGTCCAAGATTAGATCATCAACGATTTCTCTAAAGGGGTCCCTGACGAGAGATCCCCCTATTTTTTCCCTGGTGTTTAGAGTGAAGTTTATGTCTCCTGCTAATATTATATTCTCTAGATGAAGGAGATGCAAATGCTCTTGGATAGAGTTCCAACACACTCTTTTTTCTGCATGAAGGACTGGAGCATAAATGTTAAAGAGGCTTAACTAAAGGTCTGTGTCTTTATGTCGAAGGACAGTGAGGATCCAGTGTGAGCTGGAGTGGGAATGGATCAACTCGATTTTTTTGGGGTTCTAGAGGGTTCCCAAGCCTCCTAAGGCTCCTTATGAGCTAATGGCGATTTTCGTTAGAGATGTTCTAGAAGGTATTTCTGGCCTGGAAGAAATGATGTTATTCTAGCTTTGTCTCCTGGATTAGCAGGACGTCTGGAGTGGAGATGCACATTAAATCTTTCATTGCTTCATTTTTTTGTTTACTCCCGAGCCCTCTGCAATTCCAGGAGATGACTTTCATTACTTACCTTTACTGGTGGTGGGGGCTCCTTTATGGAACTGCCCCTGTTGCCTCGTTGTTCTTGGGTTGATCATTCCGTCCAAAGTTGATTGTCCCCCCTATAGCTTGTCTTTATGGGTTTTATCTTCTCTGCATTCTTTTGCCGATTTCCTTCCCCTTTTTGAGGTTTTTTTTGTGTTTTTTTTCGGATCTATTTCCCCTTCCTCTTCTTCTGATAGATATTCCTCTGATCCTTGTTCCGATTGGGCTACCTCCTTGGGGGGGTCTGCACTAGATGGTGGGTTAGTTCAATGAATTTCTTTTTCTGGTTGGATCTAGATCAAAGTTAGCTCGTCTTCTAGGATGTTCCTTTCGACTTTTGGTTCATCCTGGACCTCGAGATTATTGCTCATTTCAGGCTAGGTTTTTTTTGGAGGATTTTTTTTTTTTGGCAAGGAGGGGTTTGGAGCTTTCTCATCTCATCTGGAACCCAATTTGTTTGACTTGTGTCTTTTGGGCTGTTCGCACCCTTTGTCCAGGTCTTTATCTTGCTGAGATTGGGGGATTTTTGGGCAGGTTTTTTGGAAGTGGACATACTCATGGAAGTGTCGACATTTAAAAGGTAGTTGTTCATAGTCTAGCTTCTGGTAATGTTGCTAGTCTCCTACTGTCAACTTTAGAGCTTCCGGAAGACCCGATTCTAGATAAACTTCAACACAGATACGTGCACATGAGTATTGTTCTTTGGGGTTAGCTTTTTCAATGTACTTTCTTAGCCCATTTCCGATGGCCGTGGACCAGCATTGGATCGACAAGTTAGGAAGTCTGACCCACACTGGGATCACCTTGGGTACTACAACCCCGGGTCAAAGTATGACATCCATCGGTTGAGGTAAATTCCTTGGGGGCCCATGAAGTACGACCCATTTCTGAAAATCAGATCTTGGTCATCCTTGGAGATAAATTTGAAAAGGAAGAACCCTCGCCCAACCACGTAGTAGGTGATGCTGCTAGAAATCAGGGGCCGCCAATTTTTTTGGATCCAATTCTCAGTGGTGTGTGGCTAGGGCCAAAGCCCAAAAAACTGACCCACCAGAGCTCGATATTCTAACAACAATGCGATCTGCATGGGTTGTTCCAGGGGGAGGGCAATTGAAGGGATTTCATCCAATTTTTTGACGAACTTGGAGGGGGGATTAGAGGCCGACAGTTTTCCTTCAGCAATGAGAAGGCGTCTAAAGGCATCGACAATAGGGAGAGGTTGTGTCTTTGGTCTTAACATGAGCATCCTTGTTAATGATGTATCGTTGCATTGATAATAACATGAGCATCCTTGTTATCATCACCTCCTTCTATAATTTATTCCAAAAAACTAAGGTGCATGAAATAGAAACCATATGATTAGTGAAAATGCCTTCAGGATCAAAACCAATACTAACTTTAGCGTCTGAAGGCATCTGGAAACCAAGCACAAATGCAAGGTAAGCATGTGAAAGGAGAAACCAAAAATGAAAAAGCACACAAGAGTATGATACATTAAAAATACACAACACTTATGGAAAAATGGTTTAAGCATAGTACTTCTTCAAGTAAAGCCCATTTCTGGGTTCACTCAAAGGAATTCCATCATAATCTACCAACTCATAATCCCCTTTCTCCAACACTCGTTTCACAATATAAGGGCCCCACTACATGGGATCGAATTTTCCGGCCCCTAGTAAGTCACGATCATGTTCGTAAAGAAGAACCAAATCACCCTCAAAAAATACACGTGGTTTGACATGTTTGTCATATTGATCTTTGACACGCTTTTTCAGATTTTTGATGACTAAGGTAGAATCATGACGAGTCTCGTCTAATTTCATCAAATACAAGAGACGTTCCTCTTCAACTGAAGTGTTAGGGAGAAGTTCGACAACTAGTTTCAAAGATGGGATTTCACATTCAATCGACATAATTTCTTCAATACAATATATTAATTGGAAAGGTGTGAACCCTGTGGCAGACTTAATGGATGTCTCATAGACCCATAATTCCTAGAAAATCATCGTGTGCCAACTTGACTTGTGAATTCCTATCATCCGTCGAAGCATAGTAGTGAGAACTTTATTGATTTCTTCAACCTGGCCATTGGCATGTGAATAATAAGGGGTTTAGTTTTCATGTCAAAGACCCAAATTATTGATAAGTTTAGACATCATGAAGTTGTGAAAATGACTACCATGGTCAATGAAAATGGCTTGAGGGACACCAAATCTAGTAACGATATGATTGAATATGAATAACACTGTAGTTTTCCCGGTATTATCAAATGTAGTCATCGCCTCGGCCCACTTAGTGAAACAATCCATGGCTAAGATGATGTATCCATGCTCCCCGAGTGAGGGTTACATGTCATGAATTCAATGCCCCATTTAGCGAATGGACCAACAAAAAATACAAGGTGTAAGGGAGTAGGATGAGATCAGATCTTATTGTTGTATGTTTGACAAGCGTGACATTTCTGGATGACAATAATGCAATCCTTAAACAATGAATGCCAGAAATAACCAGCTCGTAAGATCTTTTGGGAAGTGCCATACCCAAAAATATGACCACCACATGCTCCTGAATGATAGTCATTCAAAGATTTCTCAGCTTCCTCATAGGTGAGACATCGTCGAAATATGGAATCAATACCACAACGGTAAAAGGTATCACCAAGGATAATGTATTGATAGGATTGATACCGAATACAACGATGATATTTACTAGAAATATCAGGCCATAAATTTTGGGTTTGGAGATAAATGATAATATATCCATACCATACGTTGTCAGAAATGATCATAAAGAGAGATTCATAAGGTAAGGAATCCTCTGCCATATTTTGTGTTTCAGTAGAAGGAAGGTCACATATCAATTCAGCAAAAACCAAAGACTTATTTGACTTGGCGCATTCAAACTCCAAATCAAACTCTTGGAGAATAACTATCCATTTAGAGTATTCCCCCCCCAACAATTGTCGAGTAAGGATGTGTTGCATGGGGTTGCAATCTGAAATGACTGTGGTTTTGCGTAATAAGATGTAGTGACGAAAATGTTGAAAAAATTGAATAGCTGCCAAGGCCAATTTCTCCACATGTAAATAATTGGTTTCGATGGTCATGAGACTTTGACTGAAATAGTATATAACATGTTCATTGTGCGAATCATCTTATTGGACTAGAACCATAGAAATGGTAGAGGCTGAAGAAGCTAAGTATAGGAAATAATCTCAACTACAATTGGGTGGAAACAAAACTGGTGTATGGGTCAAGGCGAGTTTTAAAGCTTCAAAGGATTTGTTGGCAGTGTCATCCCATACAAAATCGTAACTTTTCTTAAGAAGTTGAGTAAATCCTTTCGTTAATTTAGCATAATTGGGAATGAATCGACGTTAAAATTTTTCCTTCCCTTGCAAACTTTGGAGTTGGCATAGTGTGGAAGGAGGAGGTAAATTGAGGATAGCCTCAACCTTCAACGGGTCGACTCTAATCCCATGTATAGACACAATAAAACCAAGAAGTCGTCCAGAATCCGCACAAAAAACACATTTTTGTGGATTCAAACATATGCGATAATAATGACAATGTAAGAAAATGGCCCGTAGATGTGTCGGGTGATCTTGACGATGCATAGAATGTGCTGATAGATGATTTATATAGGGTTGTACAATGTGCTTAATGACATGAAAATCATAAGACATAGTGCGTTGAAAAGTCACACCATCATTTTTTAGACCAAAAGGTAGTTTACGGTATGCGAAGGTTCCCCAAGGGAAAATAAAAGTAGTATTATGTTGATCCACAGGTAAAATATTGATTTGATTATATCCGGAGAAACCATCCATTAAGGAGAAGATTTCACTCATGACACAATCGTCAACAATCTGGTCAACACTCTGGTCAACAAAAGGGGTTGGATAATTTTCTTTGGGACAATCTTTGTTTATATCCCTATAATCTACACAAACACAGATTGTGCCTTGTTTCTTGTTAATCGGAACAAGATTGGACACCCAATCAATCAAAGCCACCGGATAGACAAAATCGGCTTTAAGAATTTTTTCAACTTCGAGCTTAATAGAAACAACTTTGCGTGGGTGCACTAGGAGAAGCCTTTGTCGAATGTGTTTAGTGTCCGGGTAAGTCTTAGTCTCATGCAAAAAAATATAGGGATCAATACCAGGCACTTCTTCATAACTCTGGGGAAAAACGTCACAAAATTCTTGGAAAATAATTTTGTAAGTACGAACCTCATCAATAGAACATGAGGTACCAATGGTAGGTGAAATATTACCCAAGTTCCCTTCATAAAAAACATCATGTGTTGATTTAGTAATGGAGGAAATAATAACAACAGTAGACGGAGTTGAAATCCATTTATAAGTCTCTATGGTCTCAGGTTCCAGGAAGAGAATAGAACGATGATGCCCATCATCCGATGGAGTATCTTCCATAGACATAACTATCAATATCATATCATCAGTGGGAAATATCACGTGAAATGGATCAAGAGACGTATCACAGAGAGAATGAGGAGAAGGATTTTCCGATTGAATGGATTGATAAGCTAATTCTACCAGACTCAAATTCATTCAGTCGTTGTAATGAACACAATCATAAGAACTAGGTATTATCCAAGGGTCATAAGACATAGGGGTTTCACTAACAGTGGTTGATATCATGTTAATCTAAGCGACAAAAGGAGGATGGATATCGAGTGGTGGAATGGGGAATGTACCCATTAACGTTGAATCCTTTAAAATACCCACACAAACATTCTCATAACTAGGAGGTGTTTTCGAAATGAAAGGTACATTTCTAGTACGTGAATCAGAATTAAATAAGTCCAGTTGATTGACAGTAATTAATTTTCCTTGGTGCAGGAAAATTAACACATGGAAAAGAGTAGAAACAATTGCACACATGGAATCAATCCAACTACGACCAAGTAGAAGTTTTTAATTGAGAGGTGCATCAAATACCTCAACTTCAACATTAACGACTTTACCTTCTAATGTAATAGACAACGAAGGAAGAACACCATAAGGTTTAAACCCTGTACCATTAAAATACTTAAGAGTATTGTGTGACTCAGTAAGGGCAGGAGAGCCAATGGATTTCCAACAAGTAATGGAAGTAACGCAAGTTGAGGCTCCTTCGTCAATAACAGTTTGATAAATATTCTTGTTGTCCACAACAATGTGTATCTGAAACACTAATTGAGGAGGAATCCTTGGAATATGATCTTCCAAGTCAAAGATTATTAAATTGGTATCGGTAGGATCAATTCCACCAATATCCTTTAACAACACCTTTCGTTGAGTAGGAAAACTTTGAAGGACTTTGAGAGTCGACATCGCAGAGGGTGCTTGCGCAAGGTCTTCTACAATACTGTACTTTTGGGTAGCATGTGCACGACGATTAAACGATGAATTTCAAACAATGCCCTTGGGAGGAGGGTGAATAATTGTATCTAGGCTCGGTCGTTT
Organism: Picea sitchensis; assembly: GCA_010110895.2. Classification (NCBI taxonomy): domain Eukaryota; kingdom Viridiplantae; phylum Streptophyta; class Pinopsida; order Pinales; family Pinaceae; genus Picea; species Picea sitchensis. The sequence continues at coordinate 377,695 of SNQJ01S0003039.1, forward strand.
GAGATGTAGAGGACCGTTTGGAGGCAAAGTTGGTGGAGGAGGTTGAACCAATGGAGGTGGTGAATCATCAAATTTCTCTTTTGAAGGAGAATACTCTTTGGCTTGAGTCACGACTGAAACTTCGTTCTTCTTGGAGTCACCAGTACACATAAGTACATAAGACGTGGTAGAGGGAGAAGGCTGGTCATGAATGACCAATTGGGCATGTTTCGAAGAAGGGAATATTTGTGATGATATGACAGGTGTAGGAGGTGTCCTGGTCCCTTGCAGGAACTTAGTAACCTTGACATGTCGTGAAAAATATTTTGTATAATGATCTTCACCACAGATAAGGAAAGGATAACGAGGTTTACACTTGTCTTTGTCATCAATAGGTTGGGTTTTGGGTTACTCAGATTGTTGATTATTATTTTTTTTCTCCTTATTCTTACCTTTCCATTTCTTTTTATTTTTATTTTTACCAGTAGGTGTAGATTGAACCGAATTAACTTCAGAGGTTTTACCGGGAGAAGGAGTCGGAGTAGAAGTATTTTGTACATTAGGAGTAGTAGACTTGGGATTGGAATGACTAACTTGTTTAGACTGAGTCTCATCATGAAAAGTGTCAATCATGCCATCAATAGCATGAGAAGCTACTGGAGGTGTTGGGTTTTCATTCATATATGGATAAGGAGCATCAGGGATCAAGTCATATAGTGTGCTCATTTGTGAATAAACGAGATCCAAATACTAAGCACGACTAATCGCCTGCTCTTCAGTGATGACACCACCCATGGAAACATCATGGGATATAGGACCAATGAGTGACTTAGTAAACCACTCGACCAACAGTTGATCAGGAAGGGGAACTTTGATTAAGCATCTTCTCCTCCTCCACTCATGAATATGATCAGAAATGTGAGTAGAAGAGGATTGTTTAAATGAACTCAAAATTTCAGTTCCTGTCTCATATCATATTGGAAATTGGTAATGTGTTAAGAATTCCATGGATAAGGTATTGAAGTCATTAAATAATCCTAGTGGTAACTCAATATACCATTTGGTTGTCGAACCCATAAGAGTTCATTAGAAAATATGTAATCTTATAGAGTCATCCATTAGGGAGTTGGACAAACACCAAAGATGGAAAGTCATGACATGATTATTTGGGTCTTCTCCTGATCGACCGTCAAAATTAGGAATGTCTGATGGAAACTTGGTAGGTATGAAAGGCTAATAAGGAGAATGAAAAATAGGATCATTCAAAATCCTAGATAAATCCAATAAATCCAAAGTAGTAAGAAATGGCAATTGTTTGTTCACTTGAGGAAACTAATAGTTTTGAGGAGGTAGTCCCATAGGTATACCAACATGACCATAAAAAGTCTATAGATAGTTACAGAGTCCTAAAAAATTCGGTGGTGAAGGATTTTTAGTCAAATAGCCAACATGAGTTGGTTGATTAGGTAAGCTTCCTTGGAAAGGAGAATTAAACTAAAAATTTTCACCCCAAGTAGGATTCATAGAACCTGGATACAGTTTTCCGAGATTAGGGGATACAAAAGAATTAACTTGAGGATGTTTCCCCCTAGGAAGTTGTTGATTTCCTTGGAAAGGAAAATTTCAAGGATGATATTGTAAACTAGGAATACTTTGGCCATACACTGGGTTATGGCCTCCAACTTGAGGTTGATCTCCAATAAGAATTTGAAAACCAGAAGCGATGAAATGACTTGTTCCTCCAAATTGATTAGAGCTAGTTGGGCCAGGATGATTAGATTCTCTAGGCAAAGGTGGAGGAGGAAGGTTAGCCCCCCCAGAGATAACCTGGGTAGGTGTAGGAACAAAACTACTAACAACATTATACCCAGGAGGAACACAAATATTAGCCCCTTCGGATGGATTCTGGGAAGGATTAGCAATGGAAGTATCCAAAGCATTATACCTAGGAGGAAGTGATGGATTTGATCTAAGTAGAAGTAATGTTCCAATAGGATCTTGAGTGATAACCACATTTTCAGTATAAATAGGCATAACTTGTGGGAACATGGTAGAGTTAGTGAGTTGGAGAGGAAGAATTGTATGAGAACCAACCAACAATTGGTCTGAAACTATGACAACATTATTGGTCATGCCAGTAAAATGATCTAAAGGTACTGTATAAGAAGTGGAAGTCACACACGTGTGTGATGCCATAGGTTGATTAACACTCATTCCTAGTTTATCAAAAATACCGTGTCTCAAAGAATTCCTCCAAAAAGAATGGACAAGGACGAAGCTAGGATTAAAAATTCAAGCAGTATTAACCAAAGTTCTAAATGACTCACTCTGAGAAAATAGATCATCTACACTAGAATCTGTGTGGGGTCCAGTAGGTATTCCATTATATTCAGTAACAACGTCTCCCGATGAATTTATCTAGAGAAAATGTGGATCTTGTATGACACTCAATAACATGCTTACGAGAAGTATTGATTCCTCCAACGGAGTAGAACTTCCAATCTTAGAGGCTACGTCATTACTGATTTCTCCTTCAAGAGAACCCTCTGCTGAGTTAGGAAGAGAAGCAAAGGAATGTAATCTTCCAGATATTCTGGAGGAAACCATTGCATCCTACGTGAATGGCGAGGGTCGATGTTGGCCACACCAAATAAAGAACAAAATAAATCTATGGCCAACTAGAAAAACAAACAACACTCACTAATAAAATCTATAAATCAAACACACAAAAAAACCTTCCTATTTCAAATTCACTAGTTGGTGATGAAATCCAATGTTGCGAAATGACGACAAGAAGGGGTTGGGATAAATTGGGTGGAAAAGTTACATTGACGACCTCCTTAATGAACTTACACCCTGGTGCAAGTTCTCACACATAATCGTGGGTATACCCTCCAAGGAGCCCAAGTGAGTTTGGCCAATGTTGATTCCAAGTACCGTGAAGACTTTCCCCTCCACAATCACCTCGTGTAAAGACCTTAAAGAGATAGGCCACTAATATTACCAATTACAACAATGATGCCTGGGGAAACAATCGACGGTCTGATCCACATGCAAAGGCAGTGTATCTAAGCCCGAAATCAACTCGAGAAGGTCCCCACATGATTTTTTTCTCAAGTGACCCACAATAATATGCACAATCTCTACACTAAGACAAACAAAGAAGGGTGAGTAACTTTTTCGGTCCTAATGCGACCTCATGATTGACCCTTGTGTTAGAAGGGCTTCCTAAGACAAAATGTAGCAAGTGGATTTGAACTCTCCCTATCACAAGATACTATTGTGTGTTTTTATGCTTTGGAAAGCGTGCCTTACAACCTATTCCAAAACTCTATCCTAACTAATGTTGGTGTAGAGAAGTTCTAGAAAATAAAAATTGCTAATAAATTTTAAAACTGCGTTGTATTTTAAAGGTTGTTGCTTATTCAAAAGGGAAACAAAAATGAAACTGATGATGTATTTGACCTTGACCCAATAAAATGAAAGAAGAGATGATATGAAATCATTTTAATTTAATGAACTCTAATTACAGTAGAGAGAAGGTGTCTCTTTTTGGAATACAAAATATATGAAATTTTTTTTCTCAATTTTTGAATTAAAAAGATTTCAAATAATCAAAAACTACTAAATTTTCCAATTTTCCTCTTTTTAGAAATATGTGAATGTAACAATTTTCTTGTAAAGACTACTAAAAATAAGAATGACTTCAGTTATTTCTTCGTCAAATCAGATAAGAGATGTAATAAATAAAAGAAAGCATAGTTCAAGAAAACTAGCACATTCTCAACACTATTCCCAAAGTCAAACTCGCAATGTAGACAAAAAATGAAATGATAAGAAAACCTTTTGTCAAATACCAACAAAAATTGTCTCTCAATCAATTAACAATCCAAAAAGTAAAAACAATCCAAAACTCCAAATAAATCAAGGAATCCTTGTCAAACAAGCACTCAGGACCAGGATCTTGAGATTATATCCTTGTGACAAGAAACTAAAAGAAAAACTTGCAAAGTTTACAAAGAATACTTTCAATTTCCGAAAATCAATCAAATGCAAGCTTCAAAGTTATAAATCAATCATTCACTAGTGTTAGAAGTTCATCCTAGGAAATAAAGGAAAAACTGGGTAGAGAAAAGAAAAATGGCTATCACCCAATAATTCCTACAAGAATCGTCGTAGGTTTTCAATAGTGTACATTGCAATGATCTCTGAATATAGAGAATAAAAGGGAGAAAGACACAATTTCTCACTGAACCTTCAGACCCAGGGAGTCAAGACGAATCACCCACAGACTAAGAGAATGAAATTAACCAAAAGAAGGAAGGCTAAAAGAAAATAAGAGGAAAAAACAAAAAATGGTCGTGTCCCCAGTATGGTCGCCAATTTTGTTACCGGACTAATCGATAAATGTAGACACAAACATATCTCCCTAACTTCCACAGGAAGCTAGAACAAAACAAGACAAAATACATACTTCACCTTAGACCTTATTGTCAACAAAAGTAGTTTAGAGAGGCACAAGTGACATACCTTTTAAACGACACTTGATACTCGCTAGTGTCGTCCTTGTAGCTCCTTCTTCGAGTTTGTGGGATGGTGAACCTGTTTAAGAAGCACAAACCAACAAAGAGGGAAAACAAAGATATATATATATTCCAATGAATTCTATGTATAAGATCAAGGAGTTATACAATAAACGTTAAGACACCTTTATAGTGAAGAAATGTATTGTTGCATTATATTGAATGGAAAGTGGAGAATACAACCCATGCCTTGATGTTGCAAGGTCCCCTTTCAATGGATCTTTTATCCAACAAACACACCTTTGCTCCAATTCCTTTGATGAATAAGATCCACAATCTGATCTCAAGCATAATCTGTAGTAGAACTCTTCATGCATATGCAAGATCTTGCAAACCTTAGCCTATTCAACCTTATCCTTTTCCATGAGAGATTCCTCTTTATATAGTGTGAAAGAGAGATGGATGAGGGGATTAGGATGATCCCACTAAATCCGAGAGGCAAATGAGATACAAATCGATTGGAGGCCACCTCATCTTCTAGAAGATTTCCTTCTAGAACCTTCGTGAATTTTGACTTTTCCTTTGCTTAAGCATCATCGAACTATGTACAAGCAACATGCAATGATGTCAGAGTCCAATTTTAGTGCAAAGTGCGATGATTAGACATTGTTTCACCCCATAGATACAACATGGTGCGACGACCTTCCTTGTTATAGTTTTTGAAAGAGAAAAAACAAACCACTTTTCTCATGGAGAAAGTCTCTTTTTAATATTTTTAGGGAACATGAGCACATGTTGTCAGTTGATCACCGAGGTGACCAAAATAATGTGTAACACGTACAAAAATAACTCCCTACTTCTGCATCACTCATAATGAACTGCTTTCAATACTTGTCCAATTTTGTTGATTGCAGATGCAAGAGTCCTTCCCTCATCTCCACCTTTCATTCCCTAACCCGCATCTTGCATTTCCAAATCCTCCAACAGGAACCTTCATGTTACTCACATTACAGTCCCATACTTGAACTATTCACATTATCATGATGCAATATAACCTTTCCTAATAAAATTTATTTTCGATTACCACATCAGACATCACTCTTATGAATTTATATTGTTATTAAGTGGAACGATTTTTGTAAAAGCTCCACCTTAAATATTGATTTAAATCGTGCAATTGAAAACTTCAAACTAAGAGCTACAACATTTGGTAATCAAGGAAATACATGGTAAATTAAATAAGGAATTAAATTTTCATTCAAAAAAAGGGATTGTATTGACAAAAGCACTACCTATTCACTCAAAATATTCTTTGTCAAATATGTCAATTAAAAGGAAAGAGATATATTTTGGAGATATTGTCGATACTTTCGGTTAAGAAGATTTCTAGTTTCATTGGTTATAAACTTTCAAGTGGTACTCATCTCTTCCACATCCAGAAAAGAATTCGAACAAAGTCTAGACCTCTATTATTTCATTATCCGTCTATGTACCAGAAGTATTTTATTTGAAGGAATTAGTTCTCGGGTGAACTTATAAGTTTGATAGTGAGAGAAGACTAATATAGTTACAAGGAAAGTCACCAATTTATTTATCACCTTCGGTTTTGAAAAGAATTCTTATATTTCCATAACCCAATTTGACATTTAAGAAATCTGAAGAATGACTTTTTGAAGGCCAACAATGGGGGAGTGGAACACTTGGAATGTTTTCTTACAAATCCGACTAGTGATTCTAGAAATTCTACATAAATGGAGGTATGTTCTTTCAAATACACATACAAATAATTTGCATGGTTGTTCACTAGGATCATTAGACAGGAGTCCAGGGCCTTTATTCCAAGATAAATTATATATATTTTATATCATTCTATTCATGAATATGTTGTAATTGATTGGGATGAATAATTTCAAACGAAGTTTCATTCCATTTGGGAGGTATAAGGAAAACCAATAAATTTTACTTGATGTCTTATTTAGTCTATGATATAGTCTATTGCCACATTTTTTTAGGAATTTCCCAAAGCCAGGAATATAGACTTCAAAAAGGATCCAATTTAGTTTTGTTATCCAACATTATGGAAGCACAAGGATCCATACAAATTTTATTAAGTACAAAACCATTTCTTGTCCTCCTTCAAAATTTTAATTCATAGTCCCAAAATGTCTAGATTGTTATTAGAAGTTGCAACATTTCTAGCAGAGAAAGGAATTTTTTAGACCATGGAAGGTTTTAGTTTTATTAGACTATAAAAATTATAGGAAAAACCTTATTTGCTTCCTTTCAACATTTATGAAAAATTCTTCACTATAGAAGTGTGCAGACAACACAAATATTGGGAACACTTTATTAATGAAAAAAGAAAAAAAACAATTCATCCTTTTACCATGGAAAATTGGAGAATTTTTTGTAAAGAATAATTTTCATTTGAATGAATTCACCACCCATTGTGATCAATTCAATTTAAAGGAAGTTGTAATATTCCAGATATAAAATAGTATGAAGAACATAAATAATTAACCAGAAATGACAGATAAATAATGATATAACCAGAACAATACCACAATAATACCAAAATAATACCAAACTAACACCAGAAGAGCACTTTGATTATTGAGAGAAATGTTCATGTTGGGATTGCGATATGACTGATTTTATGACGTTAATTATATTCTTTTTGTCGAATGTGTATATGTGTTTTCATGTTTTGAAGAATTTTTTGAAGAGATTTTGGGTCAAAACGCTATGATCCACACTAGGTATGCATAATTCGTGTTTTGTAATGATTTTGAGTTTAAATCAATATGTTTCTATGATCCCAGGAGACTAATCCATGTTTTGTATGTCACAGGGAAAAATCTCAGCTTGTTTTTTCTTCCGGCACTCAGTCTGACACTCCATCTGGCACTCTGTCTAGTACTCCATTCGACACTCTATCCTGCACAAAATAATAGGCGATTTGGTAGTTATGGTATTGGCGGCCAGTGGTGGGCGAATCAGAGACATGGGTTTTTCTCATGCTCATTCACTCCAACTACTGAACTCTTGACCACTCGGTTTGGGTTGTTATGTGGGGCGATTATTGGCTCCCTCTATTTCGGTAGTTAGGGCATCATTAATGTAATTTACTATTTTTAGAAGAGGTTCGACCCTCCAGTGGTCGAACTCTTAGTTTGTAAAGCTTATAAATACCACCTCAGTGGTCAAAAGAAGTTAAGAAGTTGTGTGTTAGAGAGAAAAGACAATTTTTCTCTATTTTGCCATTTTTGTTTTGCCAAACTGTGTAAAACCTGCATTTTTAGTTTTAATGGTGAAATCGCTTTGCTGAAGTTCGTCGTGTGGATTTGAAGAGTGACCACAACTTCTTGCAGGGGCCACCAACAATCTGGGTAACTATTCTATAAATTTGTTTGTGAATTAGATAGCGTAGATGCATTTTTATTTCATTTTCTGTATATGAAATGTTATTTTACTTCTTTGTTATTTAATTTGTTGTTTATGATTTAATTGGTTTAACTTAGTTTTTGCAGGTTATTATGAGAAATATTGTTAACATGCAATGAATTTGTAGATGATAGAAGCAAGTTTGCAAGCTTAGATATTAACCGTGTGTGTACCTAGATGATAAATTAAGTTTTCTTTTATGCTGGATTAGATGATGAAAACAAAGTTTTTCATTTATGCTTTCTTTGATAGGGTTTCGGTGGATGGATAGTGTTAGCTTTAGTTTTTATTTGTAGAATTATTATCTAGTTGTTGTTTGATTTTACTTATCTAGTTGTTAGTTACGCTGCTCAGTTTATTTCTTTTCATATGCTGAAATAGTATTTAAGTTCTGTTTATGAGCAATTTCCTTTTTGCAATTTGAATTGTTAAGATAGAGCTAGTTTAGTTTATTTTATGTAATTTCTTTCTTAGATCTAGGTTGCAATTTCAATTTGTAGTTAATGATTGAATTTAGTATGAGTTTGCTTACATAGTATAGAGTGCAATTGAATCTCATAGCATAATCTCTTTATAATTGTTGATGGTTAATGCATGATTACATAATCACATGGATATGCAGGTTAATTGATGTTGTTTCCATAATGGATAAGTTCTCACTAGATTTCCTAATTCACACTTTTCACTTTGCTATTGAAGTCAATATCGGGTTTATCCCTCTTGAATTATCTTTTGTTAATAAATTCCATCATGATATTATAAGACACCGAAGACATTCACACAACCATCAACACTATATTTGAGTTTTTCTTGCTTTCATAGATCAGAAGATAGTTTTATTGTTGTTGTAGGATAGATAGTCTTCTTGCTTTGGTAGATTAAAGGATAGTTTTCTTATCATAGGTTAAAGACTAGTTGTTAATTCTTCTTTCTTTCAATTCAGTAGATCTCCTTTTGTAAATTAGAAGTAGTTGTGAAGTTTAATATAAGAATAGAGTTCACTTGTTTCTTAGATTAATTAGTTGCTTATTGATTAGTTTACTTGTTGTAGAAGTTATCCTAGGTTAGTTAGCTGTTTACTTTCTTTAATAGGTTAGTTGATTACTTGTCTATTCTTGCTTTGATAGTGTAGTTGCTTGCTTATTTACTTGCTTTCATAGGATAGTTGCTTATTGAATTTGAATAGGTTAATTAAAAGTAGTTTGTTGTTGCATTACTTGTTAAGTAGATAGCTTGCTTTTGCTTATTGTTATGATTGAACTAGTTTTATTTAAGTAGGGTTTCCATTTGGTTTCTTAGAACTATCCATCTATCCTTCATTCAAAGGTTACTTAGGGTACATAGTTTGAGTTTCTTAGTAGATTTTGACATTAGTAGTCCTTGCTTGAGTAGATTAGCCTGTAAATAGCCACTTCCTTATTTATACTATACTACTACCAATTCTTCTACCTTGGCATATATTTTCCTACAAATCTAAGTTTACTTACCCCGGATTGACAATTTAATTAAGGGTTTTTAGTGTGTTTTTAGTGCATATAGAACACCCATCATTTTTGGCGCCGTTGCCGGGGAGTTGTCTTAAGCTAGGAAATAGATAATTTCTAGACCTTAGCATATATGGTGGGGAGGTAACTTTAATATGAGAGGTAAGAACCTGCACATCTGCTATTGCAAGATCCCCCAAACCCAATGGTAGTTTTTCTTTTTATTGTTTTCTTTCATGAATAGACCTAGGGATCCAAAGGTAGATACATTAAATCTAAATCAGACCTTTCAACCAAGGTTCCTTCCGACGTTTTTGGGGGAAGGAACATTCCACTCAAAAACTATGCAGATCGATACTGAACAATAGGGGCTAGCTCAACCTAAAGAGCTAAACATGTCTCTGAAGAGACTAAAACAGGGAGCACTATAGAACAATAAATTGAAGCATCAATAATAGTGGGACAGGAGGCAAGATCACTCGATCCTTCTGTAGAACCAAACAATACAACCTTTATTTTCTTACCACCATCAGAAGATCCTAACTTTGTGGACATCATGTTTGTGTGAACCAAGTTTTATCAAATGGCAAGATGAACTCAGAAGAAACTATTAGCCTGAGGGAACTTTCTCAAATCCTAGCAGCAACTGGGATTTCTTCTTTTCAAGAATAACATATTTTGGCAGCAGCCAAAAGTATATCTACCTCTTCGTAAATATTAGAAGAATCAAGTTCCTACGAGATACAAAATGATTTTACTTTTCAAACTACGAAGGAAGATGAAAAATTATAGACTACATCCAGTGGAGAGCAATCATTAAGACTTGAGACTAAGGAATTCTCAACATCCATTTCAGCAGATCCTTTATGTACTTCAGAAATCAATCATCCATAAGAAGAGGATATGCATAGCATGATGAAGGAGAACATAGAAATTACTGTTGATGAACATCAAGATTACATTGAAATTTGGTTTCAAGAGGTCATCAGGCCACAATACTATTCTCTTCTTCAACACCTTCTGATTCCCAAACAAGTAGGTTGGTTGGTTCTTCATATCCAAGTAATAATTGCGGTAACTTTTTCATATATAGATATGAGTATGTTTCTTATCTTGCTCTGCAAATGGTTACATTGGAAGAGTTCTTACACTTGAATAAATATTTTCCCTTTCTTTTTAGGTGGGGTAGAATAGTAAATAAAAGATGCATGTTGTTAGTTTAGCTTAAAGTCTAATGCAACCTCATTTTACATTTTCTTTTAATAAAAGAACTATGGGATACATGTTCCTATGACTTGATCTCATTGATCTCATTAGTTTATTATATTTTCGAGTGTGGTTTTTGCAAATAGTTTTAGAGATCTCTGTAGGTACTTATATCACCAAGGGTAGACAATTCCAAGGAAATATAAAAGAAGGATTTTTCTTCAAAACATTGTTATATTTGAACCTTGTTGTCTGCTAAGCATCAAATTAATAATGACTTGATGTAATTAGCCATATTTTTGCAAAGACTTTCATCTTATTTTTGTCAAGGCATCTTAAATAACAATTTCTCTTGAACCTTCACCATTATATAAGGAAGTGACACCGTAACCATCAAGCTTAGAGGTCTCTCATACAGTTTCTCCAAGAAACCTGAGTAAGTGAGGAAAGTATCTTTATTAAAGAGTAACAAGGAGGTCTCATTAGCAGTTAGTCATGGAAACATCAAAATAACTTACAAAAGAAGAAAGTGAGTTGAGCCTAGAGATACCTTTCTGTTCTTTCTCAATGATACCATCCACTACTCACTAAATAGCTTGATTATATCATATCTTTATATAGGCCATGTCCTCTTAAGTACCCCTTAAATCAGGACAATCACTAAGGAATATAATGGAAAGTCATCCTCTAACATAAATACCATCCAAATTGAAAAAAATAAAGAGAAAGTTATTTTCAGAGATATCCCCCCATCTTCTTGCATAAAGCAATCTTATACTAAAATATTAAAAGATGAAGGGCCAGGCTCTGAGGGTGTAAGAGGCTAACCCGCTGGGATACTGAATAAGTTTGCTAGCAGCGGGTATCGACCCATGGTATGACTAGGTAAACCCATCGGAGTATTGAACAGGCTTGCTGGTAGTAGGTCATTCTACCTAGCGAGGATGATAATCTGACAAAAACAAAATAATAATAAATTTAAACTTATTCTAATGTACGACATTACTTGTAGACAAAGCTGACATGAAGTATGTATGGTTAAGCTAAGGTTAATGAACTCCATAAATTTTCCATTGGGAACTAAATTTGAGACTATCTTGAAACTCTCTTGCCTACCTCTTCTTATCTATATATAGGATGTCTTATCCTATAGGTGGGGCCATATTTTAACCGTCTCGTTAGACCAATCTGTCAAATTTATCTCTACACTTAACAAGTTGTAAATCTTCGACTATTGGGAGAACTGACTGGTTTCCTATATTTTTTATTGTGAGGTTTCACAATACTTAGGTGTGGGGGAGGGGTTCATGAGTTGACAAATGATAACATTGTCTAGAAGAAGTAAATCTTTGTAAAAATTTATGTGTATTGTTTTCATGATACATGTTATTACATCAACAGTCATTTTATTTCTTTGAAATGCTAATTCCATGTGTGTTATAAAAATCTGTACATTTCCTTAACATACCACTTAATTGGTTTATTGTCGTTACAGACTATTCATTACAGAGTTATGATTACATGCCTTATAAAATGCGAGATAGATGAATGGATTGTGTGAGCACGATGGAAAAAAATATAATAATGGAACACTCTTATCCTACCTCTGCTCCTATTCACTGTGTTCGTGGTCTCTGAGGAATCAATTACCTTAGCCACAAAGCTCCCAAGAGTTAGAGACCAATTGTTTAAACACCACCCGTTTCCAAGAGAAAGCTATAACATGGTTTTCAAACCTAAATTTTAGAACATTTTTGAAGCTAAGGGATACTCCAAAGAGTGGATAAAATAGGATCTAATCAACCCTCTCATAGTCATCACTAGATTGATCACATGTGAAGGTAGATATTTTGTCTTTAAATCCTATCACTTTCGATTATTAGCTCACTTTCAGTTCAATAAGCCATTGAATTTTCCCTTTTAATTCTTAAAGAGTCTTGAGAGGATGTCTTCCCAACTGAGGAAGAATGTAACCAATCCCCATAAAAACCTATTTCACCATGGCCTTATCAAACTACTTGTCTTAGCCGAGTTGGAAAAATAAGGGAAAATGTGGGATGAGTTCATTTACCAGTTTGCAAACCCTCATATTGCAATCAAGACTAGAAAGATGACTCTTGATCTAGAGACTATTACTCCACCCAAACATTCATGCTCAAGCTATTCCTTTACTGGACCAAAAGTCCAAGAAACTTGTTGATACCCCTACACCCTCATCGGGCAAGAAGACCAAGAAGCCTATTGCTAATTCATGGCACGAGGACGTGCCATATCTTCTGTCTGGGGGGAGTTTCCTTAGCTAAAACAAATGCTAAGCACTTCCCATTTGTATAGAAAACCCATGAGAAGATGAAGTAGGATTTCTATCAAAATTGTTAAGATAGAGCTAGTTTAGTTTATTTTATGTAATTTCTTTCTTGGATCTAGGCTGCAATTTCAATTTGTAGTTAATGATTGAATTTAGTATGAGTTTTCTTACGTAGTATAGGTGCAATTGAATCTCATAGCACAATCTCTTTATAACTAATGATGGTTAATGCATGATTACATAATCACATGGATATGTAGGATAATTGATGTTGTTTCCATAATGGCTAAGTTCTCACTGGATTGCCTAATTCACACTTTTCACTTTGTTATTGAAGTCAATATCAAGTTTATCCCTCTTGAATTATATTTTGTTATTAAATTCCATCATGATATTATAATACACCGGAGACATTCACATAGCCATCAACACTATATTTGAGTTTTTCTTTCTTTCATAGATCAGAAGATAGTTTTATTGTTGTTGTAGGATAGATAGTATTCTTGCTTTGGTAGATTAAAGGATAGTTTTCTTATCATAGGTTAACGATTAGTTGTTAATTCTTCTTGCTTTCAATTTAGTAGATCTCCTTTTGTACATTAGAAGTAGTTGTGAAGTTTACTTTAAGAATAGAGTTCACTTGTTTCTTAGCTTAATTAGTTGCTTATTGATTAGTTTACTTGTTGTAGAAGTTATCCTAGGTTAGTTGGTTGTTTACTTGATTTAATAGGTTAGTTGCTTACTTGTATATTCTTGCTTTGATAGTGTAATTTCTTGCTTATTTCTGTCAAAAACGCTAAGCACTTCCCATTTGTATAGAAAACCCATGAGAAGAGGAAGCAGGATTTCTATCAAAATTATGTCATACTGTCGTTTTACAATGTCTTGGGATATTATATCAACAATTGTTTGTATTGGTATGCTAAATTATATACTGCTGACATCATTGTGTGTTTTATAAGATTACTTTTCATTTTTATGTTTATGCTATAGAAGACTTCATATACTTAACTACTCTTTTTGACAAATACAGAGTGATAACAACTACTAAATACTTAGTGCCATCTGTATTACAAGCTTATGAAAAGAGGAACAATTGTTTGAATTGTTACAGATCGATGAAAGGAAATAAAAATTCTCCTGTTCACCATGCCTACCACTACAAACCAAGCCTTTCATTATTATCTGTCATTTATTTTAGTCACCAATGTTCAAATTTACTCTTTCATGTGATTGATAGGGTTATTAGGTCAAATTGTTATATTTTCAAAATAAAATTATCAAATAAAACTTGACATATATTGGTTGTAAAATGGTCATTGGTGTGTCTAGGTGTCATTACTACTCCCTCCACTCATCCAAGGTCATAAATTTTCATCATGGTCATGTCATCATTCCTTGTCATAAATTTTCAAATGATTGTCTTGATCAAAGTTCTACATCAAAATTGGTTTCTGAATTAAGGAAGATGAATTTGAAAAAAGTGAAAGAGGTTTTTGTCAATAATAGACCAAGTAACAAAAAAATCCTTCATTTTATGAACATGTACTATTATTTGAGATAAATCCCCCAAATACAATCGCTATAGGAGGGTTTATGCACATTTGGACAACTTGACTTCAAGTCAATTTTTCAAAGGTTTGGAGAAGGAATTTGCAGTGCTTGATGGTTCCATTGTGTAGAAGACATCATAAAATTTCCAACCATACCACTTTCAACCCAAAATTCCTCCGGGAAGGCCTCCAAAATCCCTCTCAAAGACCATGATGCGCTTCTACTAAGAGCACGTTGAGCTTCTGTAATGTTTGAGTAACCATCTTCAAGCTGGGATTCTGAACAAATGGGAAAGTAATTTTGAAACCTGGATGAGGTTTTTGTTCATAACATACCAAAACACAAGATTGTCTCTCAGTTTCAGAATATACGTTATTGTTTGGGATATATTCAATTCTCTTAGAGGCCTGGTTTTTTAGAAAATAAAACACCCCGTTTTTCCTATTTTAGTCATGTTTTCTTGTCGTGCTTTCCTAACACCTGGAAGTGAAGTTTTGAAAACCAAGAGAGGTTTTTGTCAAGAACATATTAAAAAACAAAAACCTATCTCATTTTTTACACAAGAGTTATTTTATTGTAGTTACAGTTGTGAATTTGATACCTATTTTTCACAAGTTCGTTAGGCCAGAATTGTTGCGCTTTTGGGAAGTCACTTTTGGAACTAATTTTGCAGAGGTAAAATCATTTTTTTGCATGGTTTAAAGGATCAAGGGTATAATATACATCTCAAGGCTTCCTCACATGTCATCATCAGCCTCCAAAAACTCCAAACCCTCTATTTCAAACTTAGATAGCATGAAACACTGAGTCATCATTTATGCCATGATAACGATGTCCTACAAGCCAAGATGAATTCTCTACAATGTTTGGTTGATGATACGACTGCCACCAATAATATTCTCTGGATGCAATTGAAACATCACAAAAGGCCCAAGACAAAATCCCCCGGGAAAGAGGGAGAAGATTCTAAATCTAATCCACCCCCTCCTTCACAAGTTAAGTCATGAAGGGCAATTTCTTTTTGTTTGCAGTGGGACCTGCAAAATCTTAGGTGTGGGGGTAATGTTGGGCCTGTGATATGACTGATTTTATGACATTAATTAGATCCTTTTTTCTGAATGTGTATATGTGTTTTCATGTTTTGAATTTTTTTTTGAAGAGATTTTGTGTCAAAACACTATGATCCACACCAGGTATGCATAATTAGTGTTTTGCAATGATTTTTAGTTTAAATCAATATGTTTTTATGATCCCAGGAGAGTAATTCATGTTTTTTATGTCACAAGGAAAAACCACAGATTAGTTTTTCTTCTGACACTTAGTCCGACACTCCATCTGGCACTCAGTCCAGTACTCCATCCAACACTCTGTTCGACACTCCATCCTACACAAAAACGATGGGTGATTTGGTAGTTATGGTATTGGCAGCCAATGGTGGGCGAATCAGAGACATGGGTTTTGCTCGTGCTCATGCCCTCCAACTATTGAACTCTTGACAACTTGGTTTCAGTTGTTATGTTGGCCAATTATTGGCTCGCTCCATTTCACAATTAGGGCATCATTAATGTAATTTACTATTTTTAGAAGAGGTTCAACCCTCCAGTGGTCGACCTCTTGGTTTGTAAAGCTTATAAATACCACCTTAGTGGTTAGAAGAAGTTAAGAAGTCGTGTGTTAGAGAGAAAAGACAATTTCTCTATGTTTTTCCATTTTTTCGTTTTGCCAGACTGTGTAAAACCTGTGTTTTTAGTTTTAATGGTGAAATCGCTTCGTTGAAGTTCATGGTGTGCATTTCAAGAGTGACCAAGAATTGATAGGGGGGCCACCATCAGTCTGGGTAACTATTCTTTGAATTTATTTGTGAATTAGATAACATAGATGCATTTTTATTTCATTTTCTGTATATGAAATGTTATTTTACTTCTTTGTTATTTAATTTGTTCTTTATGATTTAATTGGTTTAACTTAGTTTTTGTAGGTTATTATGAGGAATATTGTTAATATGCAATGACTTTGTAGATGATAGAAGAAAGCTTTCAAGCTTAGAGACTAACCATGTGTGTAGCTAGATGATAAATTAATTTTTCTTTTATGCTAGAATAGATGATGAAAACAAAGTTTTAGAACAAAGTTTTTCATTTATTCTTTCTTTGACAGGGTTTCGGTGGATGGATAGTGCTAGCTTTAGTTTTTACTTCTAGAATGCTTATCTAATTGTTTTTTGATTTTACTTATCTAGCTGTTAGTAGGTTGCTCAGTTTATTTCTTGTCATATGATGAAATAGTCTTTAATTTCTGTTTATGAGCAATTTCCTTTTTGCAATTTGAATTGTTAAGATAGAGCTAGTTTAGTTTATATTATGTAATTTCTTTCTTAGATCTAGGTTGCAATTTCAATTTGTAGTTAATGATTGAATTTAGTATGAGTTTTCTTACATAGTATAGAGTGAAATTGAATCTCATATCATAATCTCTTTATAACTGTTGATGGTTAATGCATGATTACATAATCACATGGATATGCAGGATAATTGATGTTGTTTCCATAATGGCTAAGTTCTTACTGGATTGCCTAATTCACACTTTTCACTTTGCTATTGAAGTCAATATTGGGTTTATCCCTCTTCAATTATCTTTTGTTATTAAATGTCATCATGATATTATAAGACATCGGAGACATTCACACAACCATCAACACTATATTTGAGTTTTTCTTTCTTTCATAGATCAAAAGATAATTTTATTGTTGTTGTAGGATAGACAGTCTTCTTTCTTTGGTAGATTAAAGGATAATTTTCTTATCATAGGTTAATGATTAGTTGTTAATTCTTCTTTCTTTCAATTCAGTAGATCTCCTTTTGTAAATTAGAAGTAGTTGTGAAGTTTAATTTAAGAATAGAATTCACTTGTTTCTTAGCTTAATTAGTTGGTTATTGATTAGTTTACTTGTTATATAATTTATCCTAGGTTAGTTAGTTGTTTACTTTGTTTAATATGTTAGTTGCTTACTTGTCTATTCTTGCTTTAATAGTGTAGTTGCTTGCTTATTTACTTGCTTTCACAGGATAGTTGCTTATTGAATTTGAATAGGTTAATTAAAAGTAGTTTTTTGTTGTTATTTCTTATTAAGTAGATAGCTTGCTTTTGCTTATTGTTATGATTGAACTAGTTTTCTTTAAGTAGGGTTTCCATTTTCTTTCTTAGAACTATCCATCTATCCTTCATTCAAAGGTTACTTAGGGTACATAGTTTGAGTTGCTTAGTAGAGTTTGATCATTAGTAGTCCTTGCTTGAGTAGATTAGCCCTTAGATAGCCACTTCCTTATTTAGACTATACTACTACCAATTCTTATACCTTGGCATATATTTTTCTACAACTCTAAGTTTACTTACCCCTGGTTGACAATTTAATTGAGGGTTTTTAGTGTGTTTTTAGTGCATATAGAATACCCATCAGTTCACTTGCCTCTTCAAGGGGGAAACCTCCAATAGAGCAGAGGTCCATTACAATAATATCCAAGACAAAATTTCTCATACCTTCTATTCCTATTTATACTAAATATGTCTATCCAAAAGAACAATCTAGAGGAAGATCCTTCTAGAAGAAGAAGCTTCTATTAGGTCTTCTTACATTTGACTTATTCTTCCTTCTTGCTAGGCCTTATTAATATTGATCTTTATTACATGGAAATATATTATTCTACCTATGTGAGGGGTTAGGTCCCTAACATGTACTCCCCTTTAAAAATAACCTTGTCCTCAAGGCTTGATATGAGGAAATTGTTGCAGAATGGTAGTTGGTTCCCAAGTGTCATTTGTTGGACTTCTGTCTTTCCATTGGAATAACACTTCCTTGATGGTGTGTTGATGCAGATGACACTCACGCTGGTCCAAAAATTCTTGTGGTTGTAGCCAAATTTAGCCTTTGTCGTCTAGCTCGAGAAGGTTGGCTTGAGTCTGGCACTTAGTTCCAATCACCTTCTTTAAGAAAGAAACATGAAAAATATTATGGAGATTATAATGAATGGGAAAAGATAAATGATAGGCCACATGTCCAACATGCTTGAGAATGGTATAAGGACCATAAAATTTGGGTGCCAGTTTTTGACAATGGTCATCCTTGAGGGAATTTTTCTTATAAGTTTGCAGTTGAAGAAACACCTAGTCTCCTTCTGCAAATTGACGTTCAGAGTAACGTTGATCTGCATGTTCCTTCATGTGATTCTGGGCCATGACCAAATTCTCTTTGAGGGTACAAATAATATCCTATCGAACTGTAAGTGTTTGGTTAACCGCCTGGACCTTCGAGACACCTGGAAAGTATGAGAGCACTGAAGGTGGATTTTGTCCATATACTTCTTCAAAAGGATTCATGTGGGTAGCTATATGGTAAGAAGTGTTGTACCACCATTCAACTAGTGGTAACCATTGAGCCCACTTATTTTGTCGTTCTGATGTAAAACACCTCAAATATGTTTCCAAACACTTGTTGACAAATTTAGTTTGACCATTAGTCTGGGGATGATAAGTTGTGTTGAGATGCAATTGGGTACCTTGTAGCTTGAACATTTCTTGCTAAAAATTGCTGGTGAAAGAGGGGTCATGATCAGAAATAATAGAATGAGGCATGCCATGAAGCTTCAAGACTTGATCCATGGAAATTTTAGCCACAATGGAGGTTGTAAATGGGTGTTGAAGAGCACAGAAATGAGCATACTTGGAAAGACGATCAACTAGCACCATGATGACTGATTTATTTCCGGTTTTAGGTAAGCCTACAATAAAATCCATAGAGATATCCCTCCAAATAGCAGGTGGAATCAGAAGCGGTTGTAATGTGCCAGGAGATTTGACTGTTTCACCTTTGTTGCATTGAAAAACATCACATTCTGCCAAAAAATTGTGAACTTCATGTTTCATACCATCCCAGAAAAAAGAACGTTTGATTCGGTCATAGGTTTTGGTAAACCCTGACTGCCCAGCGGTGGGTGTAGCATGAAGATCAGAAAGTACCGTGGATTTAAGTTTTGACTTTTTAATTAAATACAAGTGACCTTTGTATCAAAGCTCATCATTGTGCCAAGAGTATACTGGGGAAACTAGAGAATTGGCTTGCAATTGTTGTATTAGATGTGAAATTTTGGGATCGTGTAGCCATTCCTGGCGAACAACTATGAGCCAATCTGGTACAATGAAGGAGGGGGGAAAAAGGGACCCTTCATATTCATATTTTATGGAAAGTGCATCAACAACCACATTGTATTTTCCTTTTTTTTAAATGATCTCATAATCATATCCAAAGAGCTTAGTCACCCATTTTTGTTTCTCTAGGGAGGAAAGGTGTTGTTCTAGAAAATACTTGAGGCTTTGATGATATGTATTAATTTGGAAGTGTTTCCCCAATAGATAAGGGTGTCAAAGATCCACTGTATGAAAAATATCCAACATTTCCTTTTCATAGATTGATTTTCCCAAATATCGCTCTGATAGTTGTTTACTGGTAAATGCCAAAGGATGACCCTCTTGCATAAGGACTGCTCCAATTCCTTTCCTGAAGCATCACATTCCGAGACAAAGGTCTTTGTGAAATCAAGAAGGGTCAGGACTGGAGTGGTGCACATGGCCATCTTCAAGGTTTGAAAGGCCTGAGCAACTACATGAGTCCAAGTGAAAGAATTCTTTTTAAGGAGAGCAGTGAGAGGTGCTACAATATTTCCATAATTCTGGAAAAACTTGCGATAATAACCAGTTAAACCTAGAAATCCATGTAATATTTTGAGAGTATTTGGGTGAGGCCAATCTTTCATACCTTCAATATTTTTAGGATCCACCCTGACACCGTCCTTGCCAACAAGATGAACCAAGTACTCGACTTTCGAGGCACCAAAAGAATATTTAGATTGTTTGAGGAAAAGTTGGTGCTAAGAGAGTAGATGGAGAACTCAATCCACATGACCAAGATGGGTTGTCTAGGTTTTACTATAGATGAAGATATCATCAAATAAAACTAAGACAAAATGCTGGAGAAAAGGACAGAAGACATGATTCATGAGGCTTTGCAAAGTGGAGGGAGCATTACGCAAGACAAAGGCCATGACCAAAAAATCATAGTGGCCTGCATGAGTTCAAAATGAAGTCTTAGGAATGTATGCCTCATTCATACGTATCTGGTGGTATCTAGAATGAAGATCAAGTTTAGTAAAGAACTGGGCACCACTTAATTCATCCAAGAGGTCATCAATGACAGGAATGGGAAGTTTGTCTTTAATGGTGAGTTTGTTGAGGGCCCAGAAGTCATGACACATGTTCCAAGAAACTTCTTTCTTAAGGACCATGACCAAAAGAGAAGAGTAGGGGATCTTACTAGGATGGATAACACTTGTGTTGAGCACTTCTTGAACAATTTTCTCAGTTTCACTTTTTTGGGAAAAGGTGTGATGATAGGGACATATATTGGGAGGAAGTATATCAGGGACAAGGGGAATGGAATGGTCATGAACACCACGAGAAGGAGGGAGTACGTGGGGAGTGGAAAAAACCACTTGATGTTTAGTGAGTATGGATTGGAGGTCTTGTGGAACAGAGGGTGTATCAGTGGCTTGAATGGCACAGAGTAGTGAAATAATACTAGAATGACCTTTTTTGAGCACCTTTTCCATGCAATGAGAACTGATGATCTCTAGGGAACCAGTGGTGATGCCTTGGAACTTATATTTTTGTCCCTCATGGTTGAATTTCATGGTTAATTCCTTAAAATACATGAGAATGGGACCCAAAGTCCTTATCCATTTTTCACTGAACATAATGTCACAACTGCCCATGTCGATAGAAAACATATGAGATTTCATTTCTTATTGACCAATTTGAGGATGCACATTTTTACAATGCCCTCCACATTTCATGGCCCCATCATTGGCAATCATGATTTGAAAATTATTGAAAACATGGATATAGTAATTAGTTTCTTGGGAAATGCGGCGATGAATAAAATTATGGGTGCTTCCACTATCAACAAGAATGATGACCTTATGATGCTTAATGTAGCCAATTATCTTGAGGTTTTATGGAGTAGAGAAGTCGATGAGAGAAATTAGGGAAATGACCGGTTCGACTTCGGGAGGGTCGGAGGGAGGGGACATGTCAGTGGGTCCAAGTGACATGGCCACAAGGGGAGCCTCAACATTGTCTTCTGAAACATCCTCCGAGATGGCCATAAATTTTTTTTGTTCCTTACACTTGTGCCCAGGAAAATATTTGTAATCACAATTATAATAAAGGCCTTTGAGTTGGCATTCAACCATTTCTACCTTGGTCAATTTCTGGATCTTTAGTGGATTAGAAGGAGGAGTGGGAGCGACTGGTTTTGTGCGAGGAATAAAGGAGGGTTTTCAGTTTTGAGAAGAGACAACCTGTTGTGCTTCCTTATCTCTTTTAGTAGCATCCACCCAACTCTAAGGCCAAGCCATGAGGACATGGGAATGAATCTCATCCTTAAGGAAATTGATAAAACATTCTCAGAAAAAAGCATCAAACATGCCCTTTGTACGAAAATTCAATCACTCAAAAGATGCTATAAAGTCTTCCACCATGCCAGATTATTTCAACTTTGTCAAATGGCCTAAATTATTGATGTCAATGTCAAAGCATTCATAAATATCAGCCACAAATTGTGTCCAAGCCACATACCCTTGGCGGGCATTTTTTCTCTACTGCCACCATTTCCAACATTCTTGATCTAGATGGAGAACACCATACCGGATTTTGGCCAACTCATATTTAATTCCATATAAAGAGAAATAATGTTTCATTTGAGTTACCCAGCCAGTGGGATCTGAGCCATCAAATCTGGTCACATCCACACGCGAAAGGCATAGGTCACGATGAAAGTGATTGGGATGAAAATTATTGGAATGAGAGGAAGTTCCACCTTCAGTTTGCAAAGGTGGGTCAAATGAGAGAATATTTGCATGGATATGCATCTTGGTGCAGATGATCATAGTGAAGGAGGCAATATGGATATTGAAGGATTCAATCTGAGTAGAGAGGTCCTGTCTGATATCCTCCATTTTGGCGTCGATGGAGGAATGCATGTTTTTATTGATGGTGGCAACATTGGCACTGAGATGTCTCACTTCTTGTTGGGTTTCTATGAAATTCAAGTGCAAGGAATTGAAGTGAGATTCCAATTCTTGGCTACGGGTGTGGGCCATGATGAAGAGGGAACACGACAAGGGGTGGGTGGGACCACACAAAAAATGAGTTATGGGTGAAGTGTATCACAATGTTCAGCGTGACAAGGGGAATGTAATGAGGTAAATCTCAAATAAGGGTGTTGGAAGGGGGTCGGGTCCATGAGAAAAAACAAATTTGCTGAAAAATGATAGTTATGAATATGATAAGGGTGAAAAGAGGAATCCAACAGGATAGGTCTAAAATAATGGTGCCAAATGGATCCATAATTTTTTTTTTACTCCTATGGAGTTATACTCCGATTTGAAGAATACTGCAGTGATGAAAGTCCCAAATGCTTAACAAGAAGAAATGTGTAGTAATTTTGCAACCCTAATGCAGGAGACATAGTTGCGCGAAAATAGATCTTGTCTGTTCTATTTTTGTTTCCATCCCAAGGGTTAAGGTATTCAAGGGTTCTAAAAATAAGGGTTTTCCTTGTGCTATAACTCTCTAATATACATGTGGAGTCCAATAATAGTAATCAGGCCAATATATCATGGCATCAACTAAGGAGGATAGACCGTGCCTTTAGCCATACTACCCAACTACTCATGTACTAGAGATTATCTTCCCGAGTGATGTTCTCGGTGGCACTATAACAATCATGTGTCTGATTGGTTTATCTATGGAGGGCTTCATGAGATCTAGGTTGATCCGTATACATGTGTTGTTTGATGCATTACCACTCAAAGGGGTACCAACAGGGGTTACAAGGGTGGCCAATAGATGTGCGCTTAAGTACCACTTGTATTTATTGCATGTATGAATCCCCAAATTCGTTTTTATGTGTGTAACGACAGATATATGTAGCTTTAATATGTTGGAATACGTCTCTACCCTGAAAAATAATTTAACCCAAAATTGTTTTGCTAAGGAAGGTGCTCTGATACCACTTGTAATATTACATATATAAAATAGCATGAAGAACATAAATAATTAACCAGAAATGGTAGAAAAACAATGTTTTAACCAAAACAATACCACAATAATACTAGAATAATACCAGAATAACAACAGAAGAGAACTTTGATTATTTAGAGAAATGTTCACTTTCATCTTCGAGGGGGAAACCTTAAGCAGAGAAGAGCTCTATTACAATAATATCCAAGACATAACTTCTCATACCCTCTACTCTTTATACTAAATATGTGTAACACCCTGTTTTCCCCAGATTTTAAATATAACTGGATTGGCCAAGGACTATGGAAAACTCATAAGTATGAATATGTGATGCAAATGGACCTGCAGGAAGAGGTCAATGAATGTGAATAATATTTTGAATTTATTGCAGGAGTGCTGAGAGGGGATGTGCAGAAAAGAGACCACGATGGCGGTGGAAGGCTCCTGAAAAGGTGGCGTTAACTTCCACCCTGAATGAATACCGTATTTGGACTCCACTAGCCTAGAGAACCAAAAGCAGCTTGCTGGCCCCCAAATTTAATGTCTCGCAGGCTGGTAGGTGGGCGACTTGATGAGGGATGGGATGGTGAACCGCCCATCCGTAGAGTCGTCAGGCCTGATCGACGTGAGGGTAAGCGTGCCACATGCAACCTCACAAGAGGATAAGGCGTATGGTAGAAGCGATGGAGAGGGGCAGATGCGAGGGGAACTCTGGAAATTTTTACGCAGAGTGAGTGATAGCAGAGAAGAAGGATTGCAACCTTCGCACCTAGTCATTGGCAGACAGAGAGACCCAGTCTCAGAGCATCATGGTCTCAGCTCGGGGGTGGCTAGTGGTAAATCCTTTGGGAGTCGCTGAGCCTACGGTTGGGTGGAAACGAGCACCCCTCTTAGTATTCACACTCACGTCGAGTGTTATTTCCGATAAGTGTTTTATATACATTGCATCTTGAAATTCATAGACTGGTATATGCATACATATGCTCATAGAACTGTCAAATTATGAATGATTTTTGTGTAATAATGTCTGTGCAGTGTTTAATGAGAATGAATAGATATATTCTCATAACAGAGGGAACCACGCATGATGTGCGTGGATGAAGCTACTGTATTCATGCCTAGATTGAACTAAATTAGGTTCCCAGCCCATTCTCGGGAAGTTGTTTCCCTTATCTGTCTCAGGGATACCCGGTACAGATCGCTTCACAGAGATTTTCTCCCTAGAAAGGTTCACAAAGGACCCAGAAAAGGAACTTGAATGCATAGGACTTAATAACCATGTATAAAGAGGAACGACCCTCTTAAATCCTGAGGTAGCAGCGTAAGGTTAAGTATTGATCAACGGATGAGACCTTGTCAGAGAGTCTGCGGTCATTCACGATCATTGAATCAAGGGAATAAACGAGGGCGTTAAGTGCTAGTAAAAAATTTTCCCTCTATCTTCGTGAATAGAGAGGAAATCTGAATCGTAGATCCCGAGACTCCATGAGAACACCTGGACCGTTGGTTTTTCCACGTCCAAAGAGTAGTAGGAAAGGGCGCGGCATCAGGACCGATCTGAACCGTCAGATATTAGCTAGGGAACCCGACAGTCGTTAGATCTATAGGGAGGTAGACGAGGGTTAAGCCTCATGAATAGTGGCGAAGCCACGAGAGGATCAGAACCATTCATTTTGGAGGACACGTGTCAGGAGATCCAAAGAAGTCAAACATCGGGGAATCAAGGTTTGCGAGAGCAAGGAAATCTTGCTGCTTGGAATCGCGATACGTGATTTCCCAACATGATTTGAACCGTTCATTTTGGAGGACGCGTGTCAGGAGATCCAAAGAAGTCGAACATCGGGGAATCGGGGTTTGCGAGAGCAAGGAAAGCTTGTCGCTTAGAATCGCGATACGTGATTTCCCAACACGATTTGAACTGTTCATTTTGGAGGACGCGTGTCAGGAGATCCAAAGAAGTCGAACATCGGGGAATCGAGGTTTGTGAGAGCAAGGAAATCTTGTCGCTTGGAATCGCGATACGTGATTTCTCGACATGATATGAACCGTTCATTTTGGAGGACGGGTGTCAGGAGATCCAAAGAAGTCGAGCATCGGGGAATTGGGGTTTGCAAGAGCAAGGAAATCTTGTCACTTGGAATCGTGATACGTGATTTCCCAACATGATCTGAACCATTCATTTTGGAGGACGTTGTCAGGAGATCCAAAGAATTCGAGCATCAGGGAATCGAGGTTTGTGAGAGCAAGGAAATCTTGCTGCTTGGAATCGCGATATGCAATTTCCCGACATGATCTGAACCGTTCATTGCGGAGGATGCGTGTCAGTAGATCCAGAAGGGTCGGGGTTCAGAGCATCGGGGATTTCGAAGGGAAGAAACCCTCGTAATTTGAAATCGCGATGCGTGAAATCCTGATAGGAGAGTTGTGTGGACCCCAGGTGGAACTAGCGGAGGACATGTGTCAGACCTCCGGGAAGAGTCAGGAATCGAAAAATCAAAGTTCCTGAGAACAAGGAACTCGAGACATTTCAAGTCCCGAACCCCGGAGAAAATCGGGACTGTTCATTTAGAGGACACATAGTAGAGATCTGCGTCGTCGGATAAAATCCTGACCAAGAGTTAACCCATCATCATTTGGAGTTCATCGGGATATCGGGGATCCCGGTGACAAGTGAATTGTTCACCTTGGATTCACGATCCGCGAAACCCCGATTAGTGGGGAACAACTGTCACCTTGACGGAGAATCCATGTTCGAGAGATCAGGAAAACTACGGGTAAGTGTTTTACGACCTTGGAAACCCCGTAGCCCCGACAAGAGGTAGGCCTACGAACCCGGACTCAGTGGTCACATTGGCCAGGGCTTAGCCTAGAGGGCTAGAGCACATCGGGGATCGGTGATTCAAGTTGCCAGAACATTGTGGGTGTCAAAACCCCGATAGAAGAAACCCTGACAGAAGCATATGACGGTGGTCATAGGAACGCAGGTCACATGGACCAGTAGTACGCTAGAAGGGGCTGGTGTAAAAAGGAACATAAGACCCCAGTTATGTGTAGAGAGTCGGGTAGGTAAATAGAAGACCTGTGAATCGAGGATTCTCATTGTTGAGAAAACAACAAAAATTTTTGATTATAGGTAGTGGGTGTGTTACAAAGTGGTATCATAGCATGGTTACAACACTCGGCCTGATTGGGCCTATGCACCAGTCGCGTATAAACCTCTTATGAAACACTCCTATGCGGAGTAACCCCCTAACTTAACTAACTTGACCAGGACTAGGAACTTGGGATATGAAAACCCAACTGTGTATGCATGTGAAAGAGTTATGAATTTATGCCCCATTTATAAAAATGAATTTAACTCTTGACTAATAATCAACATTTTTCTTTTCACTCAAGAGGACAATCAACCGCGGGAATCTACAGGCACAGAACATGGTGACTCACCAAGAGGTGGGAGAAGGCTCCCACAACAGGGACGATGAGTCTGATGAAAGAAGAGCAATAGGAACCCCTCCAGACTTAGCTGAGACAGTGAGGAGTCTCATGGTCGAATTGCAAAGCTCCAAGGCCGATAATGAAAGAATGATGAAAGAGTAAGAAAAGCAAATCGAAATTAATGCAGTTTTACTGCAGAGCTTATCCGACCTATAGCGACAAATGCAGCATGAACCTGAGATGCAGAATCATGATCATGTCAGTGGCCACATTGAGAGAAGCACATCCAGAAAGGTCCACCCCAGAGGTAAAGGACCAGTTCCAAACAATTCCACTGAGAAGGAAGCTGACGATTCAGAAGTCTCTTCCAGTAGCAGGACCAGTTCCTATTCTCAAAAGAAACAGAAGAAGAAAAAGAATTCTAAGAGTCATAAATTTGAGGAATTCAAAAAGGACAAACCTCCCTCCTTCGATGGCAAGATAAAGAAGGGAGAGGAAGTTGAGGCTTGGCTACTTGGACTGGAGAAATATTTCAAAGTCCATGATTTCTCAAAGAACTTGAAGGCCCGAGTGGCCACTTTCAACCTGAACGGAAAGGCTTCCATTTGGTGGGAAGACCTTAAGAATATGAAAGGGGTCCGCGAGGAAGACCTGTCTTGGAAACGGTTCGA
>SNQJ01S0003039.1:410978-437575 GCA_010110895.2 Picea sitchensis
GACATGATCTGAACCATTCATTTTGGAGGATGCGTTTCAGGAGATCCAAAGAAGTCGAGCATTGGGGAATCGGGGTTTGCGAGAGCAAGGAAATCTTGGCGCTTGGAATCGCGATACACGATTTCCCGAAACGATCTGAATCGTTCATTTTGGAGGACGCGTGTCAGCAGATCCAAAGAAGTCGAGCATCGGGGAATCGGGGTTTGCGAGAGCAAGGAAATCTTGGCGCTTGGAATCGCGATATGCGATTTCCTGACACAATCTGAACCGTTCATTGCGGAGGACGCGTGTTAGTAGATCCAGAAGGGTCGGGGTTCAAAGCATCAGAGATTTCGAAGGGAAGAAACCCTCGTAATTTGAAATCACGATGCATGAAATCCCGATAGGAGAGTTGTGTGGACCCCAGGTGGAACTAGCGGAGGACAGGTGTCAGACCTCCAGGAAGAGTTGGGAATCAGAAAATCAGAGTTCCTGAGAACAAGGAACTCGAGACATTTCAAGTCTCGAACCCCAGAGAAAATCGGGACCGTTCATTTAGAGGACACATAGTAGAGATCTGCGCCGTCAGAGAAAATCCCGACCAAGAGTTAACCCATCGGCGTTTGGAGTTCATCGGGATATCGGGGATCCTGGTGACAAGTGAATTGTGCACCTCAGATTTGCGATCCGCGAAACCCCGATTAGTGGGGAACAACTATCAGCTTGATGGAGAATCTGTGTTCGAGAGATCGGGAAAACTACGGGTAAGTGTTTTACGACCTTGGAAATCCCGTAGCCCCAACGAGAGGTAGGCCTACGAACCCAAACTCAGTGGTCACATTGGCCAGGGCTTAGCCTAGAGGGCTAGAGCACATCAGGGATCGATGATTCAAGTTGCCAGAACATTGTGGGTGTCAAAACTCCGATATAAGAAACCCCGATAGAAGCATATGACGGTGGTCATAGGAACGCAGGTCACGTGGACCAGCAGTACGCTAGAAGGGGCTGGCGGAAAAAGGAACATAAGACCCCAGTTATGTGTAGAGCGTTGGGTAGGTAAATAGAAGACCTATGAATCGGGGATTCTCATTGTTGAGAAAAAAATGAATTTTTTTTATTATAGGTAGTGGGTGTGTTACAATATGTCTATCCAAAAGAACAATCTAGAGGAAGATCCTTATAGAAGCGGAAGCTTCTCTTAGTTCTTCTTACATTTGACTTATTCTCCCTTATTGCTAGGCCTTATTAATATTGACCTTTATTACATGGAAATATATTATTCTACCTATGTGAGGGGTTAGGTCCCTAACAAAAATTCATGCAACTCATGGATTCATCCCTAATAATTTATTATCGTCACATATGTTTGTAATTTGGTATGGTTCAACATGTAACAAGTCTATTCAACTATAAGGATGGGGAGAAATTAAAACCCTCCAAATGTCTCTCCTGAAACAACCCTTAATCACATTGATACACTAATTATTAGAAATGACCATTATAAGAAACGGGGGTGAAGTACAATAAGATAAACCTTGGATCACCAATTTTTTCTCAAAAACGTTCTTCAATAAGAGGAAAAAATCATGATAATAGAAAAGAGAAAAGGATTTCTTCTACCATAAATTGAGATGATGGAGGGGATAAAGACCCTTCCAAAATGGTAATTGAAAGGTCGCACAATGTTCATGTATCTACAAAAAGAAAAAGAGAAATAGTTCAGAAAGAAGGCTAGGAGGTACCTGAACATGAACTTAGTTACATAGATATGGAAGTTGACAATATAATATAAGATCCCAGTTGGGCCAAAACATAGAATGATTGAGTACAAAAATTGTAGAATAATTGGCTTCTTAGCAGCTAGTTGTATTTGTTGAAAATTCAACAAGAAACATGTGTCTAATTTATTTTTCCCTTAAATAAATTGGACAATAAATATTAATCTATTATTTCATTCATAACTGAGTGAGTTGGATTTGTAACAGAATTATAAGTGTAGTTAAGTGAGTTAAGATAAGTTGTACTAGTTGTAACTAAACATGCACTAGTGAGAGTTCATTTAATCAGTGAACTCACATGCAACTGAAGATTCACCATGGTTAACTACATGCAAGTCAGATCCAGTGGAGACTAAGTTGCGATAACAGGTGAAAGGGATAGTTTGACTATCAGTTGTGATTTGATCACACATGCAGTGGATATGCTTATGAGCATGTGAAAACTAGGCAATTGTAATTATCATTGTGAGAATTCGAATTGCAGAGATTGTGCAGAGGAGGCAAGCTGTCTGGACATAGGAATTGGCACATGTATTTGCTGATTTGTGTATGACAGTGTGAGATGATTGTATTGTACTGAGAGCTCTTGGATTAGATTTTTGTATGAGATTGTTTCATGATTCATGATATACATAATATCTGATAGTGGGGTTTTTAGCTTTACGCTTTCTCGGAAAAACTTTTGTGTTATGTGTTTTTGATATTTCACTTTGTGATTGTGGTTGTGATCATGGTTTAATTTTCCACAAGAATAATAGTAGAAGAGATTCTGTATTTAATAGTGGCGTATAATTGTTAGATCAGGTGAATCGCAAGAAATACTTAATTTGTATTGAAATTTCTACATGGTATCAAAGCCACGGAGGCCACAGTGCCACGTAAGTGAGGTGCGAACATAATTTCATTATCGCAGGTACCATCTCTAGCAGGGTGTGAAATTTAGTACTGTAGACTATGCTCAGTTCTCAAAGAAGAAATTCTCGCACCCTAGACAAAGGACAGGTGCGAACTTCAAGGTGATTCTCGCAGGCTACTTAAGGGAGAAGTGCGAACTCCCCTCACCCTACATTGCATTACAGTGTGAACTTCCCAGGAAAGTTCGAAGGATATACACAAGGAGGGTGCAAACTTCCTAGGCAAGTTCGCAGGCTATAAAAAGGCAGGGTGCGAACTTCCCTCCGGCTAATCTCAGGTGGGGTGCGAACTTCCCAGGGAAAGAGGGATTGTAGCAATTGAGTTTTGGTGGTTGGATAACATTCAAATTTGCAAGATTTTCTTGGTGTGATAGTTGATTCAAGATCAAAATGTATTTCAATGGCTTGAGGTTGGAGTATGCACTCGAGGGTAGCTCTAACTACATTGCTTGGAAGGACAGGATGGAGGCAGTACTTGAAGACAATAGCTTGAAGGATTACATTGACAGAGATGTTCCTAAGATGGATGCAATAGATACTGCTGCAAATCTTGATGCATGGAAAAATAAAGTGGCAAAGGCGAGGAGGATTCTGTTGGAGGGAGTACGAGACCACATTGTCTCAAGTCTCCATGGGAAAACCACACCACATGCAATGTGGAAGGTTTTGATGGATCTGTTCCAAAATAGTAGTGACCATAGGAAATTGGCGCTCAAAGATAAACTCAGGAAGATCAATATGGAGAAGGGCGACACCATTCCAAAATATCTCACGAAGTTTGTCTAATGTTGGGATGAGCTTAGAAATGTGGGAATAATAGTCGTTGCTGATGATTTGGTGATATTGGCACTCCTAGGGCTTCCTAAGAGTTGGCATAGTTATCAAGACTCTGTCAATGGAAGGGAAAAATTGTCGGATTGGGAATGACTATGGTCGGATCTAGTGCAAGAGGAGTTCATGCGAAACACCAAAGATGGATCTTCATCAAAGCGTGATGATGAAGAGGNGGGAATGACTATGGTCGGATCTAGTGCAAGAGGATTTCATGCGAAACACCAAAGATGGATC
Organism: Picea sitchensis; assembly: GCA_010110895.2. Lineage (NCBI taxonomy): Eukaryota > Viridiplantae > Streptophyta > Pinopsida > Pinales > Pinaceae > Picea > Picea sitchensis. Next base: position 414,718 of record SNQJ01S0003039.1, read on the forward strand.
TTCATCAAAGCGTGATGATGAAGAGGATTGTGCTTTGACTTCCAAGGAAAGGAAAGGGAAAGGGAAGAAATTCCATCCAAAATCTGAGTCTAAATTCAACAAGTTGGATTTGTCCAAAGTGAAGTGTTTTCATTGTCACAAACATGGGCATCTCGCTACTAACTGTCCACAGAAGAAGAAGAACAAGACAGTTTCTAGAGCTGCAACTAGTGAGGCTCTTGTCTCACAATTTGAACTTGACTTCGCTTTGATTGCATGCATGGCTTCAAGTGCATCGGGATCGGTGTGGTATTTGGATAGTGGCACTTCATTGCACATGATGAGAGATAAAGAGTCTTTCATTGTCTTGGAGGAGAAAGATCTCAGAATGCATATAGATATGGGCGATGATGGATGATACAGTGCAACTGGTATTGGTACCATTACCTTTCAGAGGGGGTCAGGTAAACAATTTCAATTGAAAAATGATATGCATGTTCCAGGTCTGAAGAAAAACTTGGTCTCAGTCGCAATGTTGGAGGACAGAAGCTATGATATTGTTTTTAGCAGTGGAAAAGCCTACCTATGACATAAAGCAACGGGTCAAGTCAAGAAGATAGGGATTCGAGTTAAGAATATCTACATGCTGGAAGTAGATGGATGCAGTGCCATGATAGGCAAGGCAGAAAAAGTGGTGAGCCGGGATGAGGGTGAATTATGGCACAGGCGATTGGACCATCTTCATCATGGATCCTTGAAGATCATGTAGCAAATATCTACTTGAATTCCAAGGGGAACACTTGCTCAGTTAGACCAGTGCAAGGGGTGCACCCTAGGGAAGTATGTAAAGTCCACCTTTCATGAAAAGGAGAACCATGCTTCGGTAATCCTGTAGAGAATTCACACAAACGTGTGTGGACCATTCTCGGTTGCTCAAATAGAAAAACAAAGGTATTATGATATTTTTGTTGATGACTTTTCTCGTAAATGTTGGATATTCTTCATGCAGAAGAAGGATCAAACATTCTCAAAGTTCTGTGAGTTTAAAGCATTGGTGGAGAAAGAGTCGGGGAAGAAAGTGAAGTCTCTAAGGAGCGATAATGGTGGAGAATACATCTCTAACGAATTCACAGACTTCTGAAATAGAGAAGGAATTCGAAGAGAACTCATAGCGCCTCATAACCCACAACAAAATGGGGTCGCAGAAAGAAAGAACAGAACGATCATGGGTGTAGCACAAGCGATATTGCATGATCAGGGCCTACCAATGCATTTGTGAGAAGAAGCATGCAATACCGTGGTTTATGTGCAGAACCATTGTCCTCATAGAGTACTTGGCATGAGTACACCTGAAGAAGCTTTCACTGGTAAGAAACCTGATGTTTCTCATTTTAAAATTTTTGGCTCATCTATTTTTGTGCATGTGACCAAGGATTCTAGGAAGAAGCTGGAACCGATTGCTGAAGTTGGGATATTTGTGGGGTACACAGAAACACCCCATAATTATCGTGTGTATTTGCCAAAAAGTAAGATGACTGTTATGCGACGGGATATAAAATTCGATGAGGGGAAAGCCATGCGGTTGTTGCTTGAGAGGGAGCTAGAATTGCATGCAAAAGAGGAACTGTTGGTTCCCAAAGATGAGTCTCAATATCTATATAAACCACTTGAAAAGATTCATGGAGTGGAGGAAACCACTCAAGAAGATCCATCCATCATAAATGGCAGAAAGAACACCATGAAAGCTAACAGATTGAGACTAGATGCTGCACAGAATGTAGGAGCCCCTACTTCATATCACAGACAGAGACAGTCTCATGATCGATTTGTTGGATACATGGCTCTGATGAGAAAATGTATTGTGACTGAACCATATTCCTTTCAGGAAGTAGTGCAGGACCCCACTTGGGTTGATGCTATGGTAGAGGAGTATGACTCCATTGTAAAAAACAATGCATGGGATATTGTCCCAAGACCGGTCGACAAATTAGTTGTAGGTTCAATATGGATCTACAAGGTAAATAAAGTTGATGATGGGAGTGTGGAGAAATACAAGGCCAGGTTTGTGGCCCAGGGCTTCTCACAGATCAAGGGGATAGATTATGATGAGACCTTTGCACCTGTTGCAAGGTACTCTTCCATAAGATCCATCCTTTCACTCTAAGCACAGATGGGTTGGCGCATTCATCAGATGGATGTAAAAACTACATTCCTCAATGGGATCATTGAGGAAGAAGTGTACATTGAACAACCAAAAGGTTTTGAGACCTTTGACAGAGAGTCGTATGTGTGCAGACTCAAGAGAGCACGGTATGGGATGAAGCAAGCACCTCGTTCTTGGTACACTCAGATAGACAACTATTTCAATGGATTAGGCTTCACCAAAAGTGAAGCGGATGCAAACCTATACCAAATTGTGGTGGAGGGTAAGATTTTAATCATTATGCTTTATGTTGATGATTTAATATTGACTGGTGATGAGAAGTTGATACACTCATGCAAGGATGACCTGGCAAATAAGTTTGAGATGAAGGATTTGGGCCTTCTTCATTATTTCCTTGGATTGGAAATATGGTAACAAGATGGTGAAATTTTTGTGTCTCAAGGAAAGTATGCAAGAGAGATACTGGGTATGTTTCACATGGAGGGTTGCAAACCCATGGATACTCCTCTTCCAGGAAACTAGAGGAAAGAGGATGCTACTTCTAGAGAGGTAGTGGATGCTACTGTCTATCGACAGTTAGTGGGTTCACTAATGTATTTAGTGAACACTAGACCAGGCATTTGCTATGCGGTTAACCAACGATGGTTAATCCTACCAAACTCTTTTGGAAGGCAGGTAAGCATGTCCTGAGATATCTGAAGGGAACATCTGAGTATGGATTATGGTACAAACAGATGGATGAGGTGAATTTGAATGGATTCATGGATGCAGATTGGGCAGGCAGCCCAATGGACAGAAAGTGCACACCAGGGGGGATCTTTAGTATCGGATCTACAATTGTTTCTTGGTACATTAGGAAATAGAGATCCATGGGACTTAGTTCAGCGGAAGCGGAATACATGGTAGCAAGTCAAGATGCATGTGCAGCTATCTGGATGAGGAAGATATTGGTTGGTTTGTTTGGTTCTCATTTAGATCCGGAAGTGATTTATTGTGATAATCAGAGTTGCATTAAACTCTCGATTAATCCTGTGTTTCATGACAGATCTATGAATATAGATATCCGGTATCATCATCTTAGAGATTGTGTGCAACAGAAGATCATGTTTCTTCAGTACATTCCTACGGAAGATCAGGATGCAGACATTCTGACGAAGGCACTCACAGGAGAAAATTAGAATATCATAGAGACAGGATTGGGGTGAAGGATAATCCCTTTCTTATTGAGAGGGAGTGTTGAAAATTCAACAAGAAACATGTGTCTAATTTATTTTTCCCTTAAATAAATTGGACAATAAATATTAATCTATTATTTCATTCATAACTGAGTGAGTTGTATTTGTAATGGAATTATAAGTGTAGTTAAGTGAGTTAAGATCAGTTGTACTAGTTGTAACTAAACATACACTAGTGAGAGTTCAGTTAATCAATGAACTCACATGCAACTAAAGATTCACCACGGTTAACTACATGCATGTCAGATCCAGTGGAGACTCAGTTGAGATAATAGGTGAAAGGGATAGTTTGGCTATTAGTTGTGATTTGATCACACATGCAGTGGATATGCTTATGAGCATGTGAAAACTAGGCAATTGTAATTATCATTGTGAGAATTCAAATTGCAGAGATTGTGCAGAGGAGGCAAGTTGTCTGGACACAGGAATTGGCACATGTATTTGTTGATTTGTGTATGACAGTGTGAGACAATTGTATTGTACTGAGATCTCTTGGATTAGATTTTTGTATGAGATTGTTTCATGATTCATGATATACATAATATATGATAGTGGGGTGTTTAGCTTTACGCTTTCCCAGAAAAACTTCTGTGTTATGTGTTCTTGATATTTCACTTTGTGATTGTGGTTGTGATCATGGTTTAATTTTCCGCAAGAATAATAGTAGAAGCGATCATGTGTTTAACAGTGGCGTATAATTGTTAGATCAAGAGAATCGCAGGAAATACTTAATTTGTATTGAAATTTCTACAGTATTTGGGGAAGAATCTATCACCTTGCACCACACAACCTACAAAAAAAATTCAAATAAATTGTTAATTGAAAAATTAAATTCAAAATATAAGAAGAAGTCTTAAAAGTGTAAATAAAAAATTCATTTTCAAGGGGTAAAACCCTTGAAAGTCATGAAATTTCATGAAGAAACCAATGAAGCTTTGAAGTAATCTATTGATGATATAGATAAGGAAAAAATGATTCTAAAAGAAAAAATGAAAGAATTGGAAAATACTCTACTTCCAAGACCCTTCTTTGTCGAGCCCATTGTTGCTATAAAACCACTATACAGTCTAGAGAATGTACTAAAAACACGATCCATGTTAGAAGGTTCCTCAAGCCTATTGATAGTTGTCAGAAAATACATTGGAGATAACATTAAAAAAAGGATAGCTTTAATCCTTCAAATATGGGGAATAGCGACAAGGTTAACTACTCTCTCAACAAGGATTATACATTTTAAAGAGTATCTCCAATAGGGCCTAGAAAATTATGAGAGTTTTTATAAAGAATCTATTGGTAACTTTTTTGAAAAAATATTAACTTTAAATGATGTCATAGAAGAGAGCAGAACCTTCCTTCTAAGGCTCGATTGAAACAAATAAATGCATGTTGGGTGAAAAGGATTAAATGTTTACCATGGTTAAACATGATAATCATTTTCAGACATGGTTAATCATAATTAAACATGGTCAATCATATCCAACTCTTATTGGAGAAATCTCACTAGTATGGTAATTCAGATCTCCCTAGGATATACCTATTGATCCTAGATAGACAATTGAGCTATAATTCTAATGGTTTTTGTAGATACAGGTGAATTATTTTCCTTTTAATCAAGAAGATTAATAAAAATACCTTATAACCAACTATTGTCCTCGCATATCCAGTTGATGAAACTCTTGAGATCCAACACCTGCAATCATATTTTTGCACACAAGGATTCAAATAACTACTAATCTAATATTTTTCTAGTGTTAAGAAAATAAAATATACTAGATCTATCTAGATCTATGCATTATAAGACCATATATAAACATTTTTAAATCAAATACAAACATATTTAAGGGAAAACCAAAGTTCTATCAATAAAATATAGGAAATACATCAATGATCATACCTTGGATGTCAATGCATTCCGCTTTTCTACTTGCTTGTTGCTCCTCCTCAACTTCTCAATCTGACTAGGCAATCTGATTGTGGTTGCTATGAATAGGAGAATCTCCTCTGTATTTGACCAACATAACTCTACAAATTATTCTTCCTCCTCTTACTCAATATTTTCATTCCTTATATAGATCATTGGAAGAGGCTTGGGGGAGCTTCTAGATCTTTTAGAACGCAATATAAATTCAAATGATATGAGTTCCTAGGTTCATGCCATGAACATATAACTCACCCATTGCTTAACTCTTCATAACTCATCGAATATATAAGGTTACACAGATAATATCCTATTGCACGACATATGACATGGGACTATCATCGCACGTTGTCTCCTATAGGTCGCAGGACGACCCTAAAAAATTCCCAAATCTCAACCAAGAAAAATCCTTTGGGTTTCATATTTTTCTAGATTCCCTTCTGGACTATAGGGTGGAAGTTAAGGCTATAACAACTTCCACCTAATGTGTGAGGTCATGAAATAAATGGATGGTCAAAACAAATTACAATATAATATTTTTCATGTGAGGCAGCATTGTTATAACCCTAAATTGCACCACACTTGCTTACCTAGCATCAGGCCAACTCATATCCCTTCATTGCCAAAACACTGTTGAAAAACTCTTTGAAAATCCTCTTGAATAAAGGCCCATGTGCCCTAATCCATTACTGCATGCGTGTACACACTGGCTGACCCAAAATAGCCCGCGTGGACCGACAAAAGCATGAAAAAAGGAAAGTTACCCATTGAACAAAAAGATATGGGTGAGTTAACTGAAACTCTCGGCCATGCATGGCCGAGGGTTCGTCCAAATACCTAGCTCCTTCTAGCCTATAAAAGAAGGGGTAGGGGTACAATTTGGAGGAGGAAAAATATAGCAAAGGAACTATGCCCATTTACGTATTCCCATTGTCCCAACCCTTTAACCTTTCCTCGTGCCAAAGGAGATTTAAAGAAAAGCAGTTGAAGGATAGAAGAAGAGGAGCCTAGGATCAGGTTCAAGGAGCGGTGGCTGGTCTCAAATTTTGTAAGTTGACTCATTCTAAGTAATAAAGAAAATGCTTTTCCTGTCCCAATTCATGAACTGTTTATATTTTGATCAGTATATGTTTGATTTCTAACCCATTAGTATATAAGTAGTATGCATGCATAGTTGTTGCTTGTCTTGAATGTAAGTCAACTTTGGAAGGAGTATTTCGAACAAGTAATCAAGCACATCGGAGGATCGACATCAAACGCCGGTAACGAGGTAGGTTGATCTTTCCATTCATTTACTAAGAAAAGGAGATTTAAATCTAGGGATGAAGATAGAAAGTAATTTCTATTCGGTCATATCTGCATGCAAAGTCTGAACTCTATTTGCTAGTCCGTAGGGTGTTTTTCCCCAACAACAGAATTGGCGACCATACTGGGGAGAATCTCTAGGGTTCCTGGAATTTTGTTTAGTTTTTGGGTGGTTTAAAGACTAGTTTTTCTTGCCTGTCTTTTCTTTTCATTTCTGTAAGGTCTGAGCTAGCATGGAGTCTAGTTTTCCATACCAACTTTCCCTGAATTTTGCTTGACTTTGTTTTTCGGGACCCACAAAGGTACACGTGGCCTGCATAAGGTCTCCACATGTGTACTCGTGCCCTATCCTCTTATAGCCCGCATGTGAACGCTAGTTGTAGAGGTAGCAGTAGCATGTAGAGTTCAGAGAACCTCAGAGGCAATCATCCTCTTCCCTGTCAGAATCACACATTCTCAGGGGGTTTTCTGGAATTTTGTCTAAGTCTTGTTTGCTAACAATCCTATCTCAGATTGTTTTTTTCCTTATTATTTTTTCCTTGCATTATTTATTTTTCTGTTAGAAAGAGTGTCCAACCCTTAAGGGATCCTAGTAATCAATATCAATGGTCTCTTCCTGGTTTGGTCTGTTTGTTTCCATTTTTTCTCAGAGTTTAAATATACACGCAGCCTGTACAAGGTCAACCCGCGTGTACACATACTTTGTCTATATTCAGCGCGCGTTCACACGCGTGTTGTTAAAGTAACAGTTGTGTGCCTGTACATAATACTTTTTGTTGAGGGTAAGGCAGTCATCCTTTCCCTTGATAAGAATTATTCCTCTCAGGTGTTTGAATCTCTGTGTGAGTAGTCAGTAGCTTAGGATTAATCTTACCCTTATCTTTCTTTTTCTCATTTAAAACATTGTCAGAAAAATAAAAAATAAAATTATGGTTTTTAGACAAGTGTGAGAGTCATTGTTTTTACAATTGATATTGTGTGATTTGTTAATCTGATTCTTTGCGATCTGCGAATAGGCTAGAATTGTTTTTCTTGGTTTTTTGCTTGTCTATATTTTCCCTTTCTTGCTTTACTTGCATTTAAAAAAAAATATATATATCTTTTCATTTTCTTGTTAGGTTGAACAATGTGTTTCTGCATTATTAGTCCAGGGAAAAGTCTTTTATTTCATAAGTTTTTGTAGTTCACTTAGATCATAAGTATCTCGTAGTTGAGTGAAATTCCTTTGAGTTTGCTATCCAAAATCTTAGAAAAATTAAAAATATTTTTTGAAAAGTTGTCGAAATTTTGCATTCAGTAAAAGTTTTGTTTCAAGCTTTTTTTTCTTTTGTATTTTACACATCATCAGTTTCACCCTCATACCCCTTGATGTAAGACAAATCCATAAAAGTAACGCTAAATTTAAAATCTACTAGACTTTTATGTTTGTAGGGTTCACAAACTAGTTCAGGACTAGGGCCTTGGATTAGGTTGGAGAGGAAACTCTTCAAGGCCATTTAAAATCAAACATTGGAGTCTGAGATAGGGAGTGTCTAAGTCCAGTTTCGTGAAAGTTATCCGGGACCCCCCTCTAACATAGGGGATAAACATGAGGTCACGTGCGGAAAGGTAGAGGAGATAACCCCTCCAAAGCCAAACCAATCTTAGTGGAGAACACATATAGAGGGCTTGTTTTGGGATTCCGTCATTTGCATTTGCCATGAGGCTTTGTGGGTCTCGAATCCATTCGAGGTCCTTAGTTGTCTTATGGACCATTTTCTCTCGATACCCTTGACAGGTTTCATGCTTGATACCCTGCTGATTGTGCTCTACCTGACTTTCGATTGTACCCACCTGGTGACTGTTCGCGTGCTGGCAATCTAGTTGTCAATCTTTGTTAGGGACATACACAGGTGACTGTGGGGGTATACCACGGTACCTAGGATAGACATCAGTCCACACTTTACAAAGTATAACCGGAGGGTGCTTCCATGTTCAAGTTGCACTTGCACCGGTAATTTTCTCTAGTGTTGGTTGTTGTAACTGTTCTTCCAATTAATTTAGTGTTTGCTTGTCTTATCTTCTAGGGATTCTTTTGTAGTGGGTGTTACTTTTGAGTGTTTAGAATACCTTAGAGTGTCTTGTATCTTCTCACACAGTGGAGGATCCTGAGATCCATCGATCACGAAGGCTTCTTGGCCTACCATCGGTTACACTGGAGCCACCCTCGCCACCATTAAGGCGGAAGCTAGACCAACAAGGGTCTTTTGAAGCGACCGGGTTACAAACCATTGTGCCCGAACAACCCCTGGAGGAATCGACCGTTTTGGACCTTGAAGCAACCACTCTTGGCCCGGTTGAAACTCCAACCACTGATTTCTTGGCACCTTTGATTGTACCAATTCAATTTCACGAGCACCAGATAGTGTCGCACACAACAATGGAAACAAATGTTGTTACTCCTTCTGGGAATTCTTCAATTCCCACCACAATTGTCACCTCAAGAGAGCTTTCATCTCCTAACCCACTGTCGTCAGTCTGAGAAACCATGGTCTCAACTGCAACTACTTCGCATAGTCATCCGAACCCATCTTTGGCAGTGGCCACAACCCCTTTCACACCAAGTGAGACAGGCCCTTCATTGCCTAGTTCGGGTACAAGTCCTGTACTTTCCTACTCCACTTTACAGACTTTGGGTCTGGGGGCAGGGAGCTCTAGCGCTCCTCTGCAAGGTCACATGGGGGCCACTCCTGTCCCTTTTAACACTTTTCCTTATGGAGGAGGTCATATCCCTCCTTCGTCCCCTTCACTCGGTGGCTCACATCAAAAATCTGTCGGGCAACCTACACACAATAGTTTATTTGGAGCGGGGAGTCAAGGACCACCTTCGCATAGTATGACGGTGGGTTCGACACTGTTTTCTTGGAATGGAACATTTGGTAACAACACTTTCTCTTCAGCCACTTTCCTGACTGGGGGCAACCCCATTTTTGGACAATCTACTCCTGTGTAGGGTACTATTCCTGCCCAGTGGGCAAACCTAGCAGGACCTTGGAATTCAGGGAAAGGATCCGTTCCCTCCTCTGGAATGCCGATCTGGGGTAGTTCTTTCCAAAATCAATGGAACCCTGGACAAACTACTATGCCTATCTCCATGGGACCAGCATGGGGTAATCCTTCCCAAAGTCCTTCGAATACAATGCATGTCCAACAATCTATGTCCTTTTTGGGAAATCAGCTGATGATGTCTCCACATATGAAAAATCCTTACGCTGGCTAGGGGCATGGTTTCTACCAGAATCTGGGCTAGCAGCCAAACTTTCCCTGGAAACCTGGTGCCAGTCAAACTCCACGACCCTTTTTCCCAAGTTATCAACAGTAACCCAAACTACCGTTCCTAGCGAATTTACACTTGCCAAATTTGACAAGGTTGTTGAATGACCCTATTTGTCATGATCTGCGTTGGCCTCCTATGCCGACGAAGTTTCCTTCGGACATTCCAAAGTTCGAAGCCAAGCCTAACGAAGATCCAGGTGATCATGTTACTACCTTCCATCTTTGGTTCTCATCTAACTCATTGAAAGATGACTCCATAGAGTTGCGATTGTTTCAACGTACTCTCATTGGGAGTGCTGTGAAATGGTACATTGAGCTCGATCGCTCAAGATACTCTTCTTTTGGCGAAATGGCGATGGCTTTCCTTAACCATTTCTAGTTACCTATGAGATATGACACTAGCACAGAGCTGCTCACTAATTTCAAACAGACAACAACAAACCATATCTCTGATCACATCCGAGAATGGAGATGTCGTAAGAGTTTACTCAAGGTACTAGTTCCACCAGCATTCCTTCTTGAGTGGTTCCTTAAGTATTTGGTCCTGCAGTTATCCAAAGACGTTGCGATGTCAGGAGTTTTCTCTGAAGAAGACGCCATCATGAGGGCTCAACAGTTTGAGCTCATCTATTCTTAATCTGGTTTATTATACAACATCTTGCCAGATGCGCCACGTTCAATACTGGATAAAACTAGACAGAGAGTTGGACCACATGCCGATGGTATTGTTGGTTCAGCACAAACCAAGTCTACTAAGCAATTGACAAATAAGTTGCAGTAGTTATCCATACAACACACAACGGCCAACCAAACTATTTCTTTGGCTTCTCCCCCTACCAAAACGTCGGAAGTACACACTGTGCAGTTGACTAACCCAAAGGCCACCCAACATCTTGAAGGGAAGAAAAAACAACAAAAGAAGGGCAAGGGGGATAAAAAACCCAATGATAATGGTGGTGGGGACAACACTAAAAAGCATAAGGTGAGGTGTCCTTGCAACTTGTGCGCAAAATACCACTTGACCCATCTATGTCCTCGACTTGCAGAGGCCCAAAAATTTGTCACTCAACAACAATAGGCGATGTTGATGAACCCATTTCAACATGGGAAAAATATAACTCAAGCCTCTGCAAGCACGGAAGGGGGTAGCCAAGAAACCTTCCCACCTCTGAACAACCCCTCATCCATGAAAATTTATATGGTTAGGGGTGATGCTTTCATATCGACTAGAGCGCACGATTATAGTTAACCAAGCGCTTCTGAGAAGGGTAAAGAAGTTGACCTCCCATCTCTTCCTCTATAGATTGAGAAGACATTGGGAGAAACAATGACACGCATTCCAAAAGGTGCATTTAAAAAAACTTCTCATAACCGAAACGCAAGGTCTGCCCAAAACTACTCTGTGGTGGAAGATTTATCACAAACCCCTTGTGTGATGTTGGATTTGGAGGTCTTCCAAAGCTGCCCTGCTCAGAGGAAAGCCTTGTTAACCGCATTGGGATCTACTAAGACTTGTAATCAAGGTACCATCATGTTAGATACAACCGACTTAAAACCTCATCTGCCTTACCACGTAGGTTTCAGATAGTAGTGGCTTACCCCATGAAAACTTTTACATGGAATATCTTATGCACGGTGGTTGATGAGGGAGCCTCGACATGTGTTATGTCATTGGCATGTTGGAAGGCCATTGGCAAGCCTGTTTTGTATCCATCACCTACTCTCCTCACTAATTTCGATGATTGTTCATTCCGACCGCATGGTACAGTTCCTTCTTTCCCTCTGCAGTTAGGAAGGAAAACTGTGTGTGTCGAAGTAGAGGTAGTCGATGCTCCCCTCGACTATAACCTCTTATTAGGATGGAGTTGGACTTATTCTATGCAAGTTGTGGTTGCTACAGTTTTCCAGGTCTTGTTGTTTCCACATGAGGGCCAAATAGTGACCATCAATCAATTGCCTTTCTCCAGACCTGACCCAGCTTTGGGGGCATCCACGGTCCCGTTGATTGATAATCCTCAACCAGGTGTCGTCAACGTAGGAGTTGGTTTGTGCCCATCCTTGATGGGTACCTTCGATTATCCACCTCCTCACAGCGATATTAAATTTATATCCAATCACCATAAGGTTGAGATTTTTCAAGTTTCATCGTTTTGCACGACTTACTTTGAGGATCCATGGATTCTTCCTTCCCCATCGGCCACGATGGATGAGACAGGGCACCCAGGCATGTCCATGCCCTTGTCTGTCGCTGAGGTAGTGTACTCTTTAGTCTAGCAAGCTTCAACTAAGACTGATCCAACTCCTGCACAAGAGTTAGATCCACTTCTCGAGCCTATTTGGGTTCAGGGTTCTCTCACTAACATCAATTCGTTAGACTTAGTCTTGCCTTCTGATGAAGTAGTATTCAAAGTAATGACTAGTCCGGACAAACCTTGGGAAGATCTTCATTACATATCATATTTTCTCCCAGAGTTAAGCTGAATCGAAGCAGGAGAATTCACCGTGACATGACGGGAGATCAGTTGTGTCCTATTAATCTCTTAGCTACACACAAAATTTATGCTGAGGGAAATATGGAAACTATCGCTAAAACTCTACCAATCAACATCTCCCGAAACCCTGGCGTCATGGAGAACGTCTTCGTCGGAGCAGATTTCTCCCCCAAGGATATTCAAATCTACATGGATCTTTTCAAAGAATTCCGTGACATTTTTTCCTGGTCTTATGAGGAAATGCCAGGTATCGATCCAAAAATAGTTGAACATGAAATCACAACATATCCTGATGCCAAGCCTGTTCAACAGAAGCTTCATCTAGTTAATCCCAAGAAAGCAGTAGCCATCAAGATTGAGGTTAAGAAATTGCTAAAGGAAGGTTTTATCTATCCTATCCATTTAACTCAATGGGTGTCAAATCCCGTGCCAGTCAATAAAAAACAAGGCACGATTCGTGTATGTACCGATTTTCTTGATTTGAACAAGGCATGTCCCAAAGATAATTTTCCAACACCATTCATTAACCAGATCATTGATGAATGTGCTAGTTGCGAAACCTTTTCTTTCATGGACGGTCTTTTGGGATATAATCAAATCCAAATCAAACCTGAAGACCAACACAAAATGACATTCATTTGTCCGTGGGGTATGTTCGCATATCGTAAGATGCCTTTTGGCCTTAAAAATGTTGGAGCCACATTCCAGTGGGCCATGTCTTTTTCTTTTCATGACCTCAAGCATATAGTCGAGGCCTACCTAGATGATTTAGCATCCCGATCTCGCAAGAGAATGGATCATCCCACACACCTTAGACTAATCTTCGAATGCCGCTACTTTAGGATTCGCTTGAATCCAAACAAGTGAAACTTCTGCGTAACGTTAGGACGTTTGTTAGGTTTCATCGTATCAACAATAGGGATCATGGTCGATTCTCTCAAGGTGGAGGCAATAATCCAGTTGCCCCCCCCACGGACAATCCTTCAACTTCAGAGTCTACAAGGCAAGGCAAACTTTTTACGATGCTTCATTGCCAACTATGTTGAAATCACCAAGGGATTTATGCGCTTACTGAAGAAAGATGTTCCTTTTTACTGGGACAAAGCTGCTCAATGCTCTTTCGACGCATTAAAACACACCCTCACAACTGCACCTCTGCTACAACCACCTAACTATAGAAAATATTTCTTATTCTCTCTAGCTGTCGTAGAGTCAACCATTGGCATGGTTTTAGTTCAGGAAGATGATTTGTTCTCAGAATACGTGATCTATTACCTAAGCCGAGGCCTCGTAGGACCGGAACTCAATTATTCTCTTATCGAAAAACTTGCGTTGGCAGCAGTTCATGCTGTTCAACGGTTTCATCATTATGTTCTGTTTCACAAGACCACCGTCATTGTTGTCATAAATCCATTCCAGTACATGTTGACACGACGGGTTATAGGTGGAAAAATCAGTAGATGGATAGTCATCCTCCAATAATTTTACTTAGACTTTGTTTCAGCAAAGTCCAAAAAGTCATTAGTCTTCGCAGAGCTTATTTCAGAACTTCCGGTTGAGTCATGTGACGTTGTGCCTGAAGAATCACCTATCCGGGGAGATATTTTTTTTATCACATCTTCAGATCCCTGGTACGAAGATATACTTATTTATCTCCAAACTTTGAAGTGCCCCACTTCTGCTTCTCGTGATGAGTGTCGGCGTATACACTATAAGGCAAAGAATTATCTCATACTCAATGATACGTTGTATCGGAGAGGTGTAGACTGCATCTTACGTCAATGTCTCACACCTAAGGAGGCAGTCATCATGCTCAACAATTTCCATACCGAAGCTTGTGGCGGTCATTTGTCTGGGTTGGAAACAACCCAAAAGATTCTACGAGTAGGTTACTTCTGGTCAACACTTATCAAATATTGTATAGAATCGGTCAAGAAGTGAAATCCATGCCAAATCTTCTCACGAAAGATGAGGGCACACCCCGCTCCCATGTTTCCTGTCATGACAGTTGGTCCCTTCACCAAGTGGGGGATTGATTACACTACTTGCAACCCCCCTTCATCAAGGGGGCACCGCTATATCATCGTAGCTGTAGACTACTTCACGAACTGGGTCATAGCTATGCCAACGTTTAAAGATGATGGAGAGACTGCAACTCTCTTCTTATTCAACTAGATCATAGCAAGGTTTGGCGTCCCGAGAGAGATTGTTACTAACCATAGAAGTCACTTTCAGAACCAAATGATGTCCAAATTAACATCAAATCTTGGGTTACGGCAAGAAAATTCATCACCCTACTACCCCCAAGCCAATGGGCAGGTGGAAGCTGTAAACAAAAATCTTAAGACTATTCTTCAACGAACTATCAACTCAGCCAAGTCAAATTGGCATTTGATGTTATACTCAACATTATGGGCTTCCCAAACATCTGTTAAGACTACAACTAGTTTCTCACCTTTTCAACTCGTTTACGGGCTAGAGGCAATCTTTCCCATCGAATGTTAGATCCCATCTCTAAAATTGGTAGTATAGTTATTTTTCAGACACTTCTCCACTTGAAGAATGGTTAGTACACCTTGAGCAGCTCAATGAGAAGCATCGTGATGTGGCCCTGGCCAACGAGGTTCACAAACATAAGGTCAAGTGCCAATATGATAGGTTTGTTCGTCCTCGGATTTTATCTGAAGGTGACCTTGTCCTAGTCTATGACCAAGATAAGGACCCCCTGGGGGCAGGAAAATTCAAACCCATGTGGTTCAAACCCTTCATCATAAAAGAGGTATTAAAAAAGGGTGCTTATCATCTGGTTGATTTTGAAGGGAATGCTTTGGCGGAGACTAGAAATGGGCTCTACCTCAAGAAGTATTACTCATAGGTAGGTCACTGTGGGTAACTTTTTGTAACATATGTATAGTCTTTGTACTATTACTTTTTAGTTTCTTTTAAGTGTTATGGACATATCATTGATGTTATCTTTCATCAATATGGCAGATGTCAAGTGATTCCGAGGTGTTCGTTGGGTATGCAGACGGTGCTAGTCGGCACACTTGGAGGCTTGCCTCCATAGCTTGGGTAATCTTTACACCTCAGGGCCAGTTGTTATCTTCCGGAGGTATATGCTTAGGTGACACCACAAATAATGTTTCCGAGTATAGTGAAGTTATTGAGTTGCTTCATGACGCCTTGTCATTGGGTATCTCTCATCTCCATGTCTATCTCAATGCTCAACTGGTTGTGTCTCAGCTAAACATAGTATACCAAGTTCATGATCCAACCTTACACCAACGATTCCTTAGGGTACATCTCTTAGAACGAAACTTTGATTATATTACATATTTTCATGTTCCTAGGAGATTAAACCAAATTAAAGATACTCTAGCTAATCAAATTTTATATTGGCATCTTGCACACATATGAAAGAACATTGACATAATCATGTAAATACATTTTTGCACACGTGATCCATAAGACACAAAAGATAAAAAAACCATATATAACATCATAAAGTAACCAGAGTACATAGATGGATGCAAGCGCCTCAAAAATGGGACTAATAACGAGTCACGGGGCTTATGCCCTCAAACAATATATACAAGTAGTGCTCGTGGCACGTAAAAAGTCTAAATAGGTTTAGGGCCTATGGGCCATATTATAATAGTCCACAACATGGGCTAAACGCCTAAATAATCGGACCCACGTCCAAGGAGCCCCCACTACATGAGGCTGCATGGA
This sequence comes from Picea sitchensis, assembly GCA_010110895.2. Classification (NCBI taxonomy): domain Eukaryota; kingdom Viridiplantae; phylum Streptophyta; class Pinopsida; order Pinales; family Pinaceae; genus Picea; species Picea sitchensis. Next base: position 430,858 of record SNQJ01S0003039.1, read on the forward strand.
TGGTGGCAGGTCCTCTATCTCTGCCATCGGGACTGTGCGAGTGAGTGTAGTGAAGTTCCACTCAACTCATCTAAGTACCCTCTCAGCCTCCCCAGCTAGGAGGTTCCCTGCTACTGCTGGTCCCCCGGTGGCAGCAGATGTGGCTTCTGGCCGAGGACGACGCCTATTCCATGCATAATTGGCAGGTCGCACAGGTCCCACATCTGCATGCAACAAACATATATCCATCAAATACTCTGGTGTATAAAAAAATGATATATATAACAAAACAACATAAAAATTACATATACAAACAAAAAAAACCTACAAAGGTGGAGACTTACCCATCTCCCCTTGCTCCTCACCAGGAGGCACGGGTATCTCAGGATCTCTAGAAAAGTCTATCCCTGCATATGGGTAATCCTTGATCACAGGGATCTGTCGTGACAACCATGCAAAAAAGTCATCATCGAAGGACTCATTGGTCTTTCCACCACCCTATCGCAGAAGTAATACTTCCCATCTACATATAGCAGGAAAAGAGGCCTAATGTCCTTGTACCACTTCCTGAGGACTAAAGCTCGAAACTCTCTCAAAGAAGAATGAACACAAAATCGTCCCGAACCCGAAGTTCCTCTGTGTCTGCTATCGACAATCTATCAATTGCCTCTTCATACAATCAAGTAGTGTGGTACTCCAGTAAAAAAATTGTGCATTCAAGCACTGGATAGCACAGTTCATCTATTCACGAGATGCGTGATGCAAGGCTGAGGAACTGGTAATATTCCCAATCAACAATAATATCGCCTACAACGATAGGTCAATGATCTTGTTGATGGGAACCTGGGAGCTCAAATGGTTAGTCCCAGCCTCACAGTGTAGGGCTATCAAGTCCGCTATATTAAGCAACCCTGCTAGAAACGTCTTGAAATTGACTGGTTCCCCTCTCCTTGAGAGGCCAGTCAAAAAATATATATCCTCGGTGGTGGGCACCAGTGATTTCCCCTCTAGCATGAAGGCCTCTGTATCAGGGCGCCAATAGTCAACCAAGTCATTCAGTAGCCTAGGATGTGCTCGCATAAATGGACACATGAATAACTTAAGTAAACCACGTTGCATCAACACAGCCACGACATTCGTATCTCCCGCAACCAACTCACTGATTTCTTCATGCTCCCTTTCCCTCCAGTGGACATACATCCTACCAACACAACAAAGTTTAGGAGGTTTAGTAAAGGTTGTTTAGTTCTTTTTTTCTATAAAAGGGGGTCCACGCGGGCTATAGAGGCGACAGTCGTGTGTACACACGGGCAGGCTTTACTCTGCCTAAGTGTACACGCGGCCTGTCCAGAGACAGCCCACATGGACCTAGGGCCGACCTTTTAAAGGTAGATGCCCACCCAAAAAACAAACTTAAAATCAAAATTGAAGAATTGAATAGCTAGATAGGGGAGTTTATACTTACTTGGTCCAAGAAAAAGTTCGTTTCGTCCACTGTAGCTCCTAGAATCATCGTTTTTAGCAAAGGGGGTCTTTTGGCTCCAGAGTCAATTTCCAAATCAACAATGGTGATAATGAGTTGCCAGCTTCTATTTATAGGCTTTTTAGCCTCTTTTGTCACTTTTTTGGCTTCCCTTATCATTTTCTTTATACCAAAAACCATTTAGAGTGATTCAGGAGTTATATGGGAGGGATTTGATCGGGTATTGGGACACTTTTTTTTATTTTTGAGAAAATTTTGACGATCCATGAAATGTTTTCCAAGAATCAACTTGAGCATCTAAGTTAGGTTACTACCCCGACTTTTGTGTCTCATTGTCTTTTTCCTCTACCATAGGATCGATCCCATCAGTTTGTGACATGGAACCATCATATATTCTTTAGAAGTGTCGCAACTTGGTGGTAGAGCTTACCAGAACATGGATGCCCTAGGTAGATCCTGGTTGCATTATGGTGTCCATGCCATTTCTAAAACATTGTAGGCTCAGGAGTCCTTATAGTCTTTCCTGAATATGAGTTTGAGCCTCATTTTCATGATTCTTCTTCGCCCTTGATCTCATCCTCAGGACTCCCAAAAACTAACGGGTCTCCTTTTAAGCCCTTTTCAGACCCTCTAAATATGAAAAGATTGTCAAGCGATCTTGTGGCCTTTCACACTCGTTAAACTGAAATTTGAAGTCACGTCTGTCCGATGGTAGTTTACCCCTTTTTTGGTCCGGACGGTCAAATGTACGAACAAAGGTATACTCTATGGAACTTCTGTTCTTTAGAAGAGTACTCTCAGGTATAATTTTATCCCTTTTTCGGGCCTGAGGGAATAAAATTACTAAAAATAAACCCCTACGGATTCCAAAGTTAAGCTCTTTTCAGACTCCCTAAAATTGAAAAGATCGTCGAGTGACCTTATTCTTTCACACTCGTTAAATTGGTCCAGAAGAATATTCCCGACGGAGTCCATAGTTAAGCTTTTCTCAGACTCCTTAAAAATGAAAAAATCATCGAGTGATCTTGTCCTTGTCACACTCGTTAAAATGGTTTTGAATTGACATCTAATCGGTGCTAGTTTGTCCCTTTTTTCGAACCGACTAGACTATCTTCGAAAAAGGTAACCCAATGGAGTCTCCTTTTATGTTTTTTCAGACTCTCTAAATATTAAAAACCACCAAGCTTACCTTCTTTGGGCCCGTTAAACTTACATCGAAGGACGTTACCATTGTGTGTTTTGTTAACCGCATTTTCATACCTTATACGCCAACCTTGTAATAGTTTGCTTCTGCGTCTTAACACCTTTGGCCTTTGGAGGATTTTTCTCGAGTGTCTTTCTTCTAGAAAATCATTCTTGTCCTTGTGCCTTGAACTTGTATGTTTGCAACACTCGTTCCTCCTTTGTAACATAATATTCCTTTATTCTTTTTCCACAATTATTGAAAAGAACAAAAAAATCAAATATACCCCAAAAAGAGGAAGGGAAAAGTATTTTCTTTATTGGTAGGATAACGAGTCACCCTTGGNCCTCCTTTGTAACATAATATTCCTTTATTCTTTTTCCACAATTATCGAAAAGAACAAAAAAATCAAATATACCCCAAAAAGAGGAAGGGAAAAGTATTTTCTTTATTGGCAGGATAACGAGTCACCCTTGGCTAAAGTACATCTTTCCATTTGTTCATCAGACTATGGGATGTAGTATGACCTTAGGAAGCTTATCTCGCTATATAGAGTTGTGTCCTCCACTTTTTGGTTATCCTTCCAAACATATGGAGAGTTTGCGTTGCCTCCTGCTTCGTAGACTTATGATTAACATACATGTTTCCTAAGCCTGAGTCGGCCCCTCTGCAATATGTCTCTTTTCTACATACCCGGCCATCCTGAACATCCAATCAAGTCTTTGTTCGAAATCACTGAAGCCTTCAGTGCGATCATCAAGATTATCATGTCCATGACCGACGAGCCATCGAAGACCTCTGGGTAGTGTAGTCGTACACTCATATTACACTCCTACCCGAGTTTTGAAGATTTTGAAGTTGTTTCTCAAGCTCTGTAGATCTCATCTCCAACCATCAGGCCGAATCAACTTCTGGAAGATGGATACTCTATATGTATATCTTTCTGATTTCGAGATGTAGCTCCACTGTGTATTGTTTGCGGCTACTCTTTATAGTTATTTGACATGGATCTACAGTGTAATTGATTGGTATACATGGTTCTCTTTTATCCCGAGCATGGGTATGCCCACCTCGGTGAGACATTTGTTATTTGCAGATGGCACCTCCCGGTTCCTTATCCTTGGGCTCAATTGTTCGGCACATTAGTAAATATTGGTAATGTATTTTAGCCATCAGATGCTCGTCTGACCTCACACATTAGGGGAAATCTGTTATAACCCTAAATTGCACCACACATGTGTTGGAAAATGTTTAACAGGAAGAATATGCTTGTCATTGATGGCAAGTACAACAATGAAGATGACATGAGTACAGGAAGAATGTAATAGACGGGCACCAGAAGTATTTTGGGAAGAAGCTGCAGAGCAACCTCGATAAGATCAGAAGAGATAGTGTAGAGGATGTTTGGTATGTTTTACAGGCAGCATAATCTTGTCATTGATGGCAAGTACAACAATGATGATGGCTTGAGTACAACAACGATGATCAGTAGGAAAATAGAAGATAAGTCCAGGAAGATCGAATGATCGAAGGCAACGCAATGTTGATCAGGCATGACGAAGTCCCGTAAAGTTTGTGAAGAATTTCTGATCATTGGATCCCATCCAAAATTCCCGACAGAATGAGGGCCGTCAGATCTGAATATAGACAAGAAGAGCACACTGAAGAGGAGGATAGATCTTAGGCATTATATCTGAGCGTAGGCTCCGACCACCATTGGATCGAGGAGAACCTGCACGATCTTTAAAGTGTAAGGTGTAGAGGGCTCACAAAATCCTGAAAGCAGCAGGACCATCCATCTCAGGGGGTTATGTGGACCATTGATCCGACTCCCTGTCGGAGTTTTGGGGATCGAGAGTTGGAGATGACAAGTAATATAATCCACAGAAATCTCGATCTCGCGATATGCAAAATCACGATGTAATCTGAGCCGTCAAATCAAGATCACATCTGGACCGTCGATCCAACTCACGTCAGCAAATCACGTAAGCTAGGAACACGTGGCACAACTAGGTAATGACAAGTGTCAGACTAATTCATCATTCCAAGCACATGTAAGTCACGAATTAGGGTGACACGAGGCAGTTATTTAACACATGTGACGTCAGTAGACTTACTCCATATCGAAGTTTCGTGAATCGCGACATGGAGTTGTAAAAGAACATTCACCACAAGAATTTCGATATCAAGATATGCAAAATTGCGATTTAATCGCATCCATTGAATCGAGATCAGATCTGGACCGTTGATCCAAACCCATGTCGGAGTTTCGTGAATCGAGACTTTGAAGTGACAAAAACACTAGACATCAAGGATGTCGAAATCGCGATATGCAAAATCGCGATTTAATCGCAGTTGTTGAGTAGAGATCAGATATGGACCGTTGATTTAACTCCATATCAGAGTTTCAAGAATCACGACATGGAAAGGCAAAGAACCCAATGCAACAAGAATGCCGAAATCGAAAAATTGCGATTCAATTGTAGCCATTGAATCAAGATCACATCTGGACCATCGAATCACAGGACATGTGGCAAGTGATCGAAATTTCGCTGACTTGGGATCAACGGAGCATAGTGTCAAAAATCATGAAATGCGAATTCACGAAAAGCACTTTTTGCATAGGCGCTTGGTTATGAACACAGTCATATTGGGGAAGGATCTAGTGCAGAAACGTTCTGTATCGAAACATCGGAGATCGCGAAATGAAGTGTGGAGACACTCAGCATAGGATTGTCGAAATGCCGAAACCCGATTTAAAGGCAATGTCAATAAAGTTCATCCAACGACGCAGATAAATTGGAATATGATCGAAATGTTACTATTCTTTCTCACAGTTAACCTCTCAATTACGAATATGTTGGTGAAACAAATTCATGATTGCGAATCAGTTGGTGTTTCAGTTGTTGGGACAGTTGTCTTTCTTTTGCCTAAGGAAATGCGAAGTGGAACCACCGTGGATGTGTGTATAAAGGAAAATAAGACAGACTGTGTGTTGTTGGTTGTTCTAGATATGACTGAAACTGAAGGATATCGGAGGGCTACTGATGCACAACACAGTGAAACTACCAGAAACCATTGATGGTGTTTTCTAGAGAATTCGAAGAGACCTCTGTGTGATCGCTAAAGGAGATGAAGAGTCTCCAATCTTCGTCCAATAAAGGAAGACTATTCTTTGAAGGGATTGACAAATGGATAAGCATTGAAGTTCGTAACTGAAATAGAGAAGGTGAGCTCGACTATCACAAAGAAGACGAAGAGGCTCAAATTGCCAGAGAGGCTGAGGAATCTCAGTACAACATACAGTGATGTTGAACGCATGGGAAAACCGCGAGAGAAGCTGAAGAGTTACCATGATGATCAGGCAGAGCACTCGAGAGGTGGAGGATATTGGTGCAGTATGGGAATGCATAAGAATGGAGAATATTGCATGCATAAGAAGCACAAAATCAATATATACACGGTACAGAGAAGAGAAGGGGTTGTTGTTGCTGTTGGAGTTGCTGTGGTCGCTGTGTAGAAGCATTGAAGTGTGAGCAAGGAGGCAGAGCACAGGAGTAGAAATACACAGTAGAGGAAGGTTGCATTGAAGGGACATGGTGCAGAGAGTATAAATGGTAGAAGAACAGACAGCGCAAGTCATGTGTGCAGGAAGGCAGTGAGGCAGATAGAGAAACAAAATGCAGCAGAACAGTGATGAGTTTGGTAAGCCATTGTTGAACATTATATCACTGTAATAAGTTTCAGTAGCAAAGATTTATGTTTTAGGGTGGAAGGGAGGTTCTAGGGAGGATTTTTGTCCTCATAGGTTCAAGTGGGTGCTTGAACACAGGGAGTTGTATCTTCCATCTGGTTGCAGCCAGAGAAACTAGGGTGGCAGGGTGGTGCAAGGGAGAACTCTTGTTCTTTGTTATACAGGTTGGTGCCTGTTGTTAACTCCCAAAATGAAACTGTCCTTTTGGTTGAATTTTGTAGTGGATAGCATGGCCATCGGTAGTGTTCTCAAGTTATTTTTGAGTTTTTATAGCTGAAAAAATTAGGTTTTTGGTGTGTCTTAAGGAAATAATTTGACC
>SNQJ01S0003039.1:448393-460152 GCA_010110895.2 Picea sitchensis
GCATCATGGAAGAAAAATGAAAATTGTAGTAATAGAGATCGATGAGATTCAATGGGGAGATCCAAGGGCTATTTAAAAGGTACAAGTTACAATTGCACAGTGTTCAAGTAGGAAAACAACATTCTGATGTACAATATGATACACAAGACATCCTGTAGAGACAACAAGAGGAAAGAACTTGTCAAGGAAAGTTAACATTTTAGGAACAAAGGGGGAAAATAGTCAGAAGCAGAGAGATAACAGTGACAGGGGGAGTCATCCACTCATGAGAAGATTGATAAAGGAGTCTGAGTAAGAGAGGTGAGCAAGTTTGAATTTTCCACAGAAGATACAATGGAATATGAAGATGAATAGGTCCAAGAATCAGAAAGATAAGACTCTGGTTTAGATACAAATATTCTGCAGGCCTTAAATGAAAGAGTCCATCCTGTAAGGGGGATTTTGCATTGATTTAATATCTGATACCTCCTAAAATATTGCAACAACTCAGGGGGAACATGTTCTCTTTGACATTGATGTCAAAGGGGGAGAAAAGAATCTGGGTGCCTTTGTTTCCATCAATGCCAAAGGGGGAGATTATTGGAAAATGTTTAAAGGGAAGCATATGCTTGTCATTGATGGAAAGTACAACAATGAAGATGGCATGAGTACAGAAAGAATGTAATAGATGGGCTCCAGAATTATTTTGGGAAGAAGCTGCAGAGAAACCTCGATAAGATCAGAAGAGATAGTGTAGAGGATGTTTGGTATGTTTTAAAGGCAGCGTAATATTGTCATTGATGGAAAGTATAGCAGTGATGATGTCTTGAGTACAACAACAATGATCAATAGGAAAATATAATATAAGTCCAGGAATATCGAATGATCGAAGGCAACGCAACGTTGATCAGGCATGATGAAGTCCCGTAAAGTTTGTGAAGAATTTATGATCATTGGATCCCATCCAAAATTCTTGATAGAATGGGGGTTGTCAGATCTGAATATAGACAAGAAGAGTGCACTGAAGAGGAGGATAGATCTCAGGTGTTAGATCTGAGTGCAGGGTCCAACCATCGTTGGATCAAGGAGAACCTGCACAATATTTAAAGTGCAAGGAGTAGAGGGCTCACAAAATCCCTAAAGCAAGAGGATTGTCCATCTCAAAGGGTTATGTGGACCGTTGATCCGACTCCCTGTCGGAGTTTCTGGGATCGAGAGTTGGAGATGAGAAGTAATATAATCCACAGAAATCTTGATCTCACGATATGCAAAATCGCGACGTAATCTGAGTCGTCAAATCAAGATCACATCTGGACCGTTGATCTGACTCACGTCAGCAAACCACATCAACTAGGAACACGTGGCACAACTAGGTAATGACAAGTGTCAGATTGATTCATCATTCCAAGCACATGTAAGTCACAAATCATGGTGACACGTGGCAGTTATTTAACACATGTGACATCAACATACTTACTCCATATCAGAGTTTCGTGAATCGCGACATGGAAATGTAAAAGAAAATTCACCACAGGAATGTCGATATTGAGATATACGAAACCGAGATTTAATCACAGCCATTGAATCGAGATCAGATCAGGACCGTAGATCCTACCCCATGTCAGAGTTTCGTGAATCAGGACTTTGAAGTGACAAAAACACTGGACATCAAGGATGTCGAAATCGTGATATGCGAAATCGCGATTTAATCGCAGCCGTTGAATAGAGATCAGATATGGACCATTGATTTAACTCCATATTGGAGTTTTGGGAATCATGACATGGAGAGGCAAAGAACCCAATGCAACAAGAATGCTGAAATCGTGAAATCGCGATTCAATCATAGCCATTGAATCAAGATCACCTCTGGACCATCGAATCACAAGACATGTGGCAAGTGATCGAAATTTCGCTGACTTCGGGTCAACGGAGCATAGCGTTGAAAATCACGAAATGCGAATTAACGAAAAGTGCTTTTTTCATAGGCGCTTGGTTATGACCACAGTCATATTGGGGAAGGAGCTAGTGCAGAAAAGTTCTGTATCGGAACATTGGAGATCACGAAATGAAGTGTGGAGACACTCAACACAGGATTGCCGAAATGTCGAAACCCGATTTGAAGGAAATGTTAATAAAGTTCATCCAACAACGCATATAAATTGGAATATGATACGAAGGTTACTATTCTTTCTCACAGTTAACCTCTCAGTTACGAATATGTTAGTGAAACGGATTCATGATTGTGAATCAGTTGGTGTTTTAGTTGTTGGGACAATTGTCTTTCTTTTTCCTAAGGAAATGCAAAGTGGAACCGCCGTGGAGGTGTGTATAAAAGAAAATAAGAAAAACTATGTGTGGTTGGTTGTTCTGGATATGAATGAAACTGAAGGAGATCAGAGGGATACTGATGCATGACACAGTGAAACTACCAGAAACCATTGATGGCATTTGCCAGAGAATTCGAAGAGACCTCTGTGTGATCGCTAGAGGAGATGAAGAGTCTCCAAGCTTCGTCCAGTAAAGGAGGACTATTATTTGAAGGGATTGACAGATGGATAAGCGTTGAAGTCTGTAACTGAAACAGAGAAGGTGAGCTCGACTGTCACAGAGAATAAAAAGAGTCTCAAACTACCAGAGAGGTTGAGGAATCTCAGTACAACATACAATGATGTTGAACATGTGGGAAAATCGCCAGAGAAGCTGAAGAGTTACCATGATGATCAGGCAGAGCACTCGAGAGGTGGAGGAGATTGGTACGGTATGAGCATGGAGAATAATGGAGAATATTGCATGCACAAGATGCACAGAAGCAATATATACATGGTACAAAGAAGATAAGGGGTTGTTGTTGTTGTTGGAGCTATTGTGGTCGTTGTGTAGAAGGATTGAAGTGTGAGCAAGGAGGCAGAGCGCAGGAGTAGAAATACACAGTAGAGGAAGGTTGCATTGAAGGGACATGGTGTAGAGAGTATAAATGGTAGAAGAACAGACAACGCAAGTCATGTGTGTAGGAAAGCAGTGAGGCAGACAGAGAAACAAAATGCAGCAGAACAGTGATGAGTCTGGTAAGCCATTGTTGAACATTATATCACTGTAATAAGTTTTAGTAGCAAAGATTTATGTTTCAGGGTGGAAGGGAGGTGCTAGGGAGGATTGTTGTCCTCATAGGTTCAAGTGGGTGATTGAACACAAGGATTTGTAGCTTCCATCTGGTTCCATCCAGAGAAACCAGGGTGGTAGGGTGGTGCAAGGGAGAACTCTTGTTCTTTGTTATATAGGTTGGTGCCTGTATGATTGGAAGTTGGTGCTTCCATCTAGTTGGTGCTGGAAACACTTAGGGAGTTGGTGCTTCCTTCTAGTTGGTGCTAGAGAAACAAGGGAGTTGGTGCTTCCTTCTAGTTGTTTCTAGAGAAACCAGGGAGTTGGTGATTCCTTCTAGTGGGTGCTAGAGAAAACAGAGAGTCGGTGCTCTCAGCAAGTTGCAGCTTGCAAAACAGTGGTTGTAGCCTCATTATGAGTTAGTGCTCATATGTATGATAATGTAAAGAATGTAACTATTACTTATCATATAAATAAAAAGAGGTTTTTACCCTGCATAGGTTTCCTCAGGAAACATCTGTCTCTATGTTTCTCATATATGTGACTGATGTTGAATGTGCCATTGTTTATTTATCTGCATTATTGTGATCATCATTCAGTGTTTTTGTAAAGAAGTTTAAAAGAATCATAATTGTTTAAGCACGGTGACAACTGATTCACCCCCCCCCCCTCAGTTGTCCAACAACATGCTTACCTGGCATCATGCCAACTCATATCGCTTCTTTGCCAAAACATTGTTGAACAACTCTTTGAAAATCCTCTTGAATAAAGGCCCATGCGCCCTAATCCATTACTGCATGCGTGTACATGTTGGCTGACCAAAAAAAACCCACGTGGACTGACAAAAGCATGAAAAGAGGAAAGTTGATGATGGAACAAAAACCTATGGGTGAGTTAACTGAAACTCCTGCCATGCATGGTTGAGGGTTCGTCCAAATACCTAGCTCCTTCTAGCCTATAAAAGAAGGGGTAGGGGTACCATTTGGAGGAGGAAAAATATAGCAAAGAAACTCTTCCCATTTATGTATTCCCATTGTCCCAACCCTTTAGCCTTTCCTTGTGCCAAAGGAGATTTAAAGCAAAGTAGTTGAAGGACAGAAGAAGAGGAGCCCAGGATCAGGTTCAAGGAGCGGTGGCTAGTCTCAACTTTTGTAAGTTGACTCATTCTAAGTAATAAAGAAAATGTTTTTCCTATCCCAATTCATGAACTGTTTATAGTTTGATCAGTATATGTTTGATTTCTAACCCATTAGTATATAAGTAGTATGCATGCATAGTTGTTGCTCGTCTTGAATGTAGGTTAGCTTTGGAAGGAGTATTGCGAACAAGTAATCAAGCACAATGAAGGATTGGCATCAAACGTCGGTAACGAGGTAGGTTGATATTTCCATGAATTTACTAATAAAAGGGGATTTAAATCTATGGATGAAGGTAGAAAGTAATTTCTATTCGATCATATCTGCATGCAAAGTATGAACTCTATTTTCTACTCCATAGGGTGTTTTTCCCCAACAAGCATGAGGAGAGAGAAAAGGAGGTTCAGAGTTCAAAGAGTTCCTGCAATCAAACACCAAGGATATAAGTATATATAGACCATCCAATAAGTAAACATACTTAGACTCTAAATAGCAGGGCCACCAAACAATACATTGTGGATCCATGACATGAAATGCAATAACATGGCCATGAAAGAATACATGATGGATCCATTTCATCAATGAGATCATAGTCGTGAGACAATACAATGTGGATCTATGTCATGAATACAATCATAGCCACCAACAAATACAACGTGGATCTATGTCACAAATAAAATCATAGCCACTAGAAAATACAATGAAAATCTATGAAACAACTTATATACATCACAAATACAATGAGCACTAAGGAAAATTCCCCTGAAATCTTCACACTACTCATAGATAAGTGATAGAATCCATCACAAATTGGGAGGGGATGTTTTAAATGAATGATGTGGCCCCAATCCCAAGGTATTTGTCCCAAAACTCGATGGTAAAAATATAAAACACGTGAATATATGAGATGATGTTGAGCATGGTAGAAACCATCTGATTATCGGTCATTGATGTATACCATTATCAAACACAAGGGGATCCGCTGATGAGGTAGATGGACCCCAAGGTACCTATTGCAATCTAGTGAGTGTGAATAGAGGATATGATGTCGAACACTGCTAGAATCAATCGATCAAGAGTCAATGATGTAAACCCATTATCGATAACGAGGGGGATTTCCACTGATGACTGCAAACTCCAAGGTAATAGCTGGTTTATAGATCTCTATCATGGATAATGTGTTGAATTTTATAGGAAGAGATCCATCGAAGGAGGGTCTTAATGTATCCTGCATCAATCAATATGAAACATAAACTGAGAGACGATGTGAAGAGAGAGTATCACCAAGTACAAGTGACATAGGGATGGCTGACTCAAAAGGTAAACAAACCAACAAATGATTATGTGATGTACCACATATCACCGAAAACGACATGACATGTATTGTCCATCCATGATAGTCTTACCTACATATTTATTGATCTTCGTGTCCAAATACCCTAAAAAAACTTAGTTTCCTTAACCACACATCTAGGGATACTAAAATGTGTTATCAAACATACTCAAGGGTTGACATCAATCTCCAATGTTTGACATGAATCTACAATATCACTCTCCAATGGTTGACATCAATGACAACCAACTATCCAAACACGTTTTGCATCATTACCATGTTTTACTCTTTTTTCACTAAGTATTCAATTACAGATGTGGGACAACCTCCCTATTCATATACCTTTTTTCCCATGTCTTGTGTCCCACACCCGCAATATCATGATCCTCAATTTGCACCCCTCCACTTTTGCATTACCCAAATTGCACCTTCATTAAGTTTTATACTTAGTCTATTTTTTTGAATGCGGGAGACCATGCCCTCATTTCCACCTTCACTTCCACATGAATTCAAACCTACAATCTTGTTACCCTCAATTTTCACCTCTATCTTCCACATTACCCAAATTGCATCATTCATGACTTAGTTATTTTACTGTATTTTACACTTTGTTTTTGTTGAGTCCTATACTTAGTCGTTTTTCAAGTGATGTGGGAGTATTGTTGTGGGAGTCCAACATGTTCCAAACCCATGAAATCCTAATGTATTGTGTCTTGCATTTTCATCCCTTCCTCATACTTATTTTTTTCTTACTCCACAATCTTGTAACTCCACAAACACTTCATTTAATTTTTTAGTATTATTTCTTATCCTAAGTTTCTTCCCCCTTTTTGTGGACGTAATATACTGGGACATGTGGAAGTGACTTGGAAATATCCATGGGTGACATATGGTAGTTATGTGGACCTATCCTTGGGTGACACATGGAATTGAGGTGTACCTAACCCCAGGTGACACATGGAAGTGATGTGTCATGCATTGACAGGTTGACTGGGCAGTGACTAGGTGATGATTGGGTGATCAAACTATTACCAAGGCCTATATTTTACTAAGGCATGAGAGCTACACTAAGGCTTCCATAAGTTCCTATATTTCACACATGAATGAAAAAGGAGGTGCATTCATTATAAACAACAATTATTCACCCCCCACAATGCATGGGATTAAGAAAGGTGAAATCAAATAAAGGGACAAGATTTTCCCACGAACCAAATCGATGGTGGTTGAGTCTCCATCTTCTAGAGCTCATAGAATTTGATCCAAACATCCATTTTTTGAAAAACATACCTCGTTGGAAAGTTAATTTGACTAGGAAGATAATGGGACAAGTTCCAATGACTAAATTTGGCCATAATATTTCTAGTAAATAAAAGAACAGTCAACTCTCTTTTCATGGCTTCCTAGGAAAAATATTTGGAACCTCAACTTCTCGAGGCTATAAGTTGAAATCCAGACCCCCAATTTTCACTCAAGATTTCTCATTGAAAATCCAGAATAATGAAGAGTATTTCTAGAATGGTTTTCATGGCAGAGAAGTCACTTATCATGCTCAGAAAATTAAAATACAGTTGATTTGTTTAAGCAGTCAACTTCAAATTTTGGAAATAAAATTTTATTAAATAACTTTTATAAAAAGGTGAAGTGGGTCCCACTTGGAGGAACAAATTTCAATGACCTAATTCATTAATAATTTTTTAATATATCATTGATTTAAATGATCTACATTTTATTCCAAACATAGGAAGCATGTGGAAAACTTCCAAAAGAACACAAACCCTAACTTCTAGGGGAAAACATTTCAAAGAAGCATTGGGAGAAGATTTAAAAGGAGGAGAGAACCATTTAAATATCATATATAGTACATAGAACCATTTAAATCTCATCTACAATACATATCTCCATCGTCTTGATTCTTCTTCTTCTACTCGATTTTTCTGAGGGATTTGTGTTTGTATGTTCGAGACTAAGCATAAGTCTGAATTTTTTAGTTTTTTTCTTTTATTCTTCGAGGCATATTCCTAAGACATAAATAGGAGTGTTTTGAAGAAATATATATGATTGATAATGTAAGCCATAGTTGTCTCATTGATTCATGGAGGTTGATTCCTTGTGTTTGACAGGCTTTATTTCTGAGAATTAGTCAATTAGTTCACTGAAATGATTTGTAACGTGAAATGTCATTTATGTATTGAACTTATTGGGTATGTGTTATATTATTTGCATGAGTAATAGTGTCTGAGCTTTTGTACCGGGTGCGCATGGGGGTTAAAGGGGGGGTGCAGGGGGGCAGAGCCCCCCAATTTTTTTTTTTCGCATTGAGACCGCATTATATTTAGGTGGTTTTTCGGCACATGGTTTCTTTGCCGATGGTTTTCTATTTTCGGTTAAGGAATTAGGGTTTTGGACTAATCCAGGTCATTGGGTTAGGGTTTTGGATGCCGCTGGCTCCTATATGTATTTTGTTTTGTAAACATTGTAACACAATGAATGAATATAGAATATGCTGGTTTTCCCGGTTTGGGTTTCCAGGGGAAAAATCTCTGTGTAATGTTTGTATTTTCCATTGTATTTTTTCTGTTCTTTTCTAAATATCTGTTTGCAGTAGATATTGTACAAGGTTAGAATTTACAGAACTCCCAAGAGAACTATTTCGAGGCATAAATTTAATGATTTCTCATATTTTGAGAGTTCTGAGTATTATATTTTTGGGTGTACTATTCATATTCTTTTTAGTTTTAAATGCAATTCTCATTTAAATTTCTCTGAAGTGATCAACCCCACTTCACTCTCTTTTTTTTGTGAGAAAATATGGTTTCTTTTTCTACTTGCATGTGTTTCAGAGTGATGTTATGATGAATCTAATAATATATTTATTTTTAATCGAAGCAATTCTTTATCTTTTTACTGTTAAGAAGTTGCTCAATCCATTTGCAAGAAAAATTTTCACTCTAGGAGAAATCTGATCATCAAGATCCATTTTATACAAAAGATAAATTAATAAAGGATTTTGATTTTGTTGTTTAGAATTCTCCCATTTGATAGTCCATTCCAAGAACATCAACGACATATTTCATAAAAACATAGAGGAGTACTGCCTCTTTAAAAAAACAGGGGGATTTTATTCTCATGATGTTATCTTAAAGAACATGAAACAATATTTTATATCAACATTTTTGGGGAGCATACTCAGGAATGAATCATTTTCAATAAATCTGATATTTTTTAGAATAAAATATTATTGGAAAACTAGAAGTTGTCTGGTCAAGTCTTGGAGAAATATATGGTAGATTGTTTTAAGAAGAACTGAGTTCTTTAAAACCTTGTTCAAGGAGATTCAAAGGGCCTTGGAGACATTTTATTGAATTTTTAGGCACAATTCAGTTATGCCAACTTTTATAGAACCAAAGAACCCTACAAGATTTGGGAGGATGAGCTCCTCCAAATTTTGAAGAAATATGCCTTGGTGAATCCACCGAAAAGATTCCATAATTTCAAAAAGATCTATATTATGACTCCTATGAGGAGTTTCTTTCATGATGTGATGATATGTTTCCTTCCCCACCAAGCCCAAAAAAGGTTTTTTAGGTTACAATAAAGGAAGAAGGTACCCAAAGAAATAAAGAGTTGCACATAAGTCCACTCAATTTGCAAAGAGAAGTTCATCCCTTGCCAAATATTTTCATGGACAAGTTTCCCATGTTCTTCGAAAATACTTCAGATAATGAAGAGAGGAATTTGGTTAAGTTTGATAGTGTTTGTGATATTTATAATGTGGATGGAGATGATGTTTCATGTTGATTGTTTAACTTAACTCTAAAAGGAAATGCTAGTGAATAGTTTTATTCATTGTTGTCCATAACCATCACTATTTGGGATGCATTAGAAAATTTATTTGTCGAGAAATATTTCCCAAGGAAAGATAAATATTTTCTTTTTTTGAAGTTGGTTGAAATCCAAATGAATGAGGAAGAGACAATCAAATATTTCACTTTTATATTTATGAAATTATTTCATGAGATTCCTGAAGTAATATTTCCAAATAATGTCATGATTTTTTGTTGTTATGAAAATGCCTAGCCCATGAATATGATATTGTTGTTGAAGCAAGAGGGAAAGTGTAGCTAGAAAGTGTTAATGCAACGAGCTCAAATAATTGAAAGAAATATTCATGAGACTAGTGCTAATCTCTTAAAATTCCCAATATTGTTCCAAAAAAATAGAGGAAAGGATTTAGAATAAAAATCTATTGAAAGATGTGAATTTTGTTTTGCATCAGATTTTGTTCCTAAAGATAAAAGTGAGAACCCTAACGTCTCAATTCAACAAGAATACTATCAACCACATGTTCCATAAGAGGAAACGTTTGACCTCCCATATGCTCAATTTGAGACTAATGATCATGATGAGTTTGAGAATGATATTGAGGAGTCTCCACCAAATGGACAACAAGATTTCAGCCAACATGCTCATGTGGAAAATGTTGCAACAATTTGTCAATGGCCACATCTTTATGATGAAAAGTCACAAGAACATTGGCATCAAGAAGAATTGGTGGAAGAGATTAATCTTGAGAACAATGATGGAAAAGATTGTCATTGCATGAACGAAGAATGCTTTCATAACATCACCATTGAATCAATAATATTGGATGTGGTTGGGGATAAGAAGAAATATGAAACTATTTTCAAATGGGAAACTTCTCATCCAACCAAAGAGAAACCAAGAATTAATTTTATTGAACCAGGGTTCCAAAGCATTGTTAGCCAAGCAATGCAATCAGATTTTGGGCACATCTGGCTCAATTTTACTATAGTAAACTTTGGGTATGCTCTTGACTCCTTCATAGTAGCCCTGATATGTTTCCCAATTATGGAATTAATTCCAAAAATTAGTTGGATGCTTGAATGGCTCCATTGGAAAACTACTTACACTTGAAAAGTGTCCCTTTCCTCCAAGTAGGTTAGGGTAGGTAGATCATGTTTGTACATAATTTGTTTCTTTAGTAAAAATTTTGCATAATAAATAAGTTTATAGATAGAGATGATGTTTGAATATGACTCCAAATCCCAATGGACCAAGATTTTGGACTCTCAGCAACCCATAGGGGGCCACTGTCCCACAGTTGGATCCAGATGTTGATGTGTTTTTATAATGCCCATCAACTAAGTTGTTGGGGTAAATATGATGAACTATTTATTTATTTCAAATAGAGACCAATTTTTTTTAAACTTGGAAAGTTCCAAATAATATTTAACTATTGATCGTGAATATCCAACAAGTTTCCAATCAACTTCATCCCTCCAGTTCTTCATCTTGAAAGTATAACGGGGATAGTTTTTTTTTAAACAAAGGAGAAGAAAACAAAGAAGAAGGAATACAAATTATAACAATATTCTCACTAAATAGCCTTATGTCTCATCTCTGTTCAACACTTTACATAATATAAAACAAAGCTCATATGGACAAGATATGTCATTTTTCTCCCACATTATGCTTCTCCATACTTATCTGTTTTTCCATTTTCCTTATTCTCCACTATCCACACTTTATACTTAGTCATTTTCACTTATTTCCACTCTACTCTCCTTCATCAATATTCTCCATACTTAACCATTTCCATATTTAACTATTTCCATACTTTCATTTTCATAATTCATTTCCATTTTCCATGATATACTTATTCATTTTCATTATTGTTTTCATAATTCATTTCCATTTTCCATTTTCCATTTTACTTTTCCTATTTCCTTTCTCCAATTTGTTAGATTTTTAGCTCGAGAGGTACTCTGCATGTCTGTTGTGTTGGATCATGTTGTCATTGATGCCAATGGTTTATAATTGATGCCAATGGTTTGTCATTGATTCCAATGGTTTGATTATTTGGGAGATTGTTGGATCATATGTAAATGGTCTAGTTCGATTAATGTCATTGATTGATGTCAAGTAATTGATTGATATGATGCCCCTGATGAGAATGATATATGTCCAAGTGGAAACCAATCAATGCAAAGGTGAATCATTAGTGTCTTATCATGGTTGATAAGGTGCACAAATGGATGAACTCTGAAGTGGTCCCCTTATGGTGAAAGCCCTCACGGGAAGACGCTTTATGGAATGAGTTATCCTAGAAGAATGGTTGGAGGACCCATTCTTGTATGTGGAATAATGAGATGAAGATCAATGAATTTGTTGGTGAAACTATCCTAGATGGA
>SNQJ01S0003039.1:465570-488936 GCA_010110895.2 Picea sitchensis
ATATTTAAATGATAAAGTATTGGAGAACTTTTTATTCATGGAAAGTGGTTAACCCTAAAATAAGGAAAATAGGTTAAGTGACCTAGAAATGGGTTAAGTAACCTAAAAATG
Source organism: Picea sitchensis (assembly GCA_010110895.2). Taxonomy (NCBI): domain Eukaryota; kingdom Viridiplantae; phylum Streptophyta; class Pinopsida; order Pinales; family Pinaceae; genus Picea; species Picea sitchensis. Next base: position 465,682 of record SNQJ01S0003039.1, read on the forward strand.
GGTTAAGTGACCTAGAATATGAAAGTATAAATAAGAAGCTAGGATGTCTTGTAAAAAGTACATTTTGGTGAGAATCCTTGTGGATCAATGGAGAGCTTCTTGGTAATATCTTTTAGAGTATTGATGGAGAGCTTCTTATGAGAGAATCTTATTGGTGTGGATCTCTTGAGCATGATTGCAGATCTATTCTGAAGAAGAGAGCGAGCAGAGGATCTCATGGACACATCAAAGTTTCGGCAATGTCAGAGATCTTGACAGTAAAAGTCTCGGAGTCACAGAAAACCGTATTTTTTGATGCCCACGTGGGCTGTCTGTGTATAGGGTGCGTGTACACGTGGGATGGTTGTGTACAGGGAGCGTGGATTGAATAACCTCATGGATATTTGTGTTTGAGTTGGTGCCAAGCTCTTGGATGCTGAGGCAGGTTCCAGATCTACATTCTATGGCCTCAGATCTATCACTGGGACACTGGTATGGCTACATTAATGTCTTGATAGATACTATTGTTTGATATGTTGTGAATGCTTAGGGAATTCTTGGTTGGCTCCTATGATATGGCTCAGTTTGGTTGATTTGGTTGATGGAGTGAGCAACACTCTTGTGATTTAGTAGTGGCATGATTGCTATGGTATACTAGCTATTTATACATGATTAAGATAGCATTCATATTGACTTGTTGTGGAGCATGAGCAAGCTATTGGAGAGCTTGGATGTATTGTGACTGGTTGTGGGTCAGTTTAGACAGTGGAAGACAGAAGAGTTTTGAGCATGTGAAGAAAAGAAAAACCCTAGTTTCTTAGAAGCAGACGCTTGTTGCATTATACATTGGTCGCGTTCACACACAGGCTGTAATGAGCCAGGGTGTGTTCACACGTGGGATGCACTACTGATAGGTCGCGTACCTGTTGATAGATTGATATCTATTTAGGATTGTTGCCTCATCTCAGTTGGTGCTGATAATGTAAGCTGAGTCTTGCATATAGAGCTGGTGCTCTTGTAGAGTTGTACTCTATTCAGTTGTTGTTGATAAACCCCAATGATTGTAGTCCGTAATAAAAAGAAAATTGTACATACATCTTGTGTTCTTTGTGTCCATTGTGATGATGATTTGTTGATGATATGTGCCCACATCTAACTGGTTATAAATGACAACAATGGGTAATGAATAAATGTTGAATGCTAATTGATGATTTTTAGTGCAAGAGGGAAGTTTTGGGAAAAAGAGCCCCACACTCATTCACCCCCCCTCTAAGTGTGGCAGGTGTGTCCAACATGTTGTATGTGGATGTTACCTTATGTTTACACTACCAGACACTTATCTTTGTAATAGGTTTTTATAAAGTTGTTTTTAGTGGTTCTTTTATTAAAGTGACTTTTTAATAAAGTGTACCTTCTAATTTTAAGTGACTTTATTTTCATAAAACACTTATGTAATAAAGTGAAATCACTTTAATGTTTTAAGTGATTCATTTTGGAGGGAATGGATCATGACCCTTGATCTTGAAAAAGGAAAGATATAATCTTGGCCTTTGGATTTAGGGATGGGGAAGGTGAAAAGACACTTTGGAGGGAAAATGCCATTTTCAAATTTATAAAAGAATGCATTGGGTAGTGTGCAAGACACATCGAGAAGACAAGAGGAGGTGATTGAGAGATATTTTATGAGTAAGCTTGAGAGAGGATAGTGAGTAGCTTGGAGGGAACATTTACCAAGGAGAAGGATGACACAAATCCCAAGACATTTTTCTGTGTGAGTGTTGTTCCATTTTATGTGTTGGGTCGTACTGTATGGATCTATACAGTCTGTACAACAGGAATAAGGGAATGGTTTTCGAGGCACCTTTTGGCATGGAAATCAAGGTGGATTTCTTGTCTTTTCTTGATATTGATGGGTTGTACTATGCAGGCCATACAAAACACAGTTGGGGATGTTTTTTGAGGCATGAAAAAGATGAGGTCGTACATCTGTACATATTTTGTCACGTTTTCCAAGGAAGAAATTTTGGGATTGTTTTTTTGTGGCTATAAGGTATTTCTCTTGGTTGGAAATGTGATATTTTTGTTGTACTGTACTTTCCTAGAGATGAATAATCTCTCTCTCTCTCTCTCTCTCTCTCTCTCTCTCTCTCTCTCTCATTGGGTTTCCCTACATTGGTGTTTTCCTTGGCATTTTCCTAAATTTATAAGTTTTATGGGTTGTTGTCCATTGTGTTTATTTCCCTTGCATTTTTTCTTAGCAATGTGTATTTATACTTATGGTAATTTATGAATGTGGGTTTGAGGCATTTCAAAAGTTTATGAAGACAATTATCTCTAGGTTGCTAAGTGTTTGACATAAATTTTAGCTTGTTGATTTTTCTCATTAAAAATCTACATGGTATAAGAGCTTTGTCTCTGAGTGATAGTGGGTAGTGTGATTTTTGGGAAAAAGGCTTTGATTGTTTTCCTTGAGTTTTGATAGGGAATATGGATGCAAGCATTAGATATGAGGACCAATTGGATGGAATTTCCAACTATTTTTAGTGGAAGGTCTGATTGTTAGTTGTTCTCGAGGAGAACAAAATTTATAACTATGTCAACTATGTTGTGGCAGCTCCCACAACAGATCTTATTTCTTTGGACTTGCATGAGGTCAAGGAAGCCAAGGCTTAGAGGATTATTCTAGATGGGGTGAAGGATCACCTTATCCCACACATGGGTGAGAAAAATACTACCACGGAGATGTGGGATGCACTTAAGAACTTGTTTGAGGTGAAGAACGAGAACTAGAAGATGGCCTTGAAGGCTAAGCTGCATCATACCAAGATGGGTAAGGAGGAGAGATTCTCTTCTTATCTTACCCAGGTGGCTCAAGTAAAAGGTGAGTTGGCTGTTGTTGGAGAGGTCATTAAGGATTCTGAGTTGGGAAGTCTTTGTGAAGTGTGTGGTGGGACTTGAGCATCTACCAGATTGGAGCAAACTATGGGATGATTTCACTCAGGAGGAGATCCGAGAAAGATCTTAGAGTAGTGAATAGAAGACAGATGGAGTTGATGAGAATGTTTCTCTTATTGCAAAGAGCAAGAAGAAAGGAAGTTTAAGAAGGAACTTGAGTAAAGTCAGATGCTATTGTTGTAACCAGTTGGGGAACCTTGCCTCTCCTTGTCCTGAGAGGAAGAAGAAGAAGAAGGAACCAAAGGGGCCTGAGACAGATGCTACAGTAACCATGGAGGACTTTGCTTCAAAGTACGACAGGGAATTTTCTTTGGTGAGCCTAGTTTCCAATGTCGACAACAGAGGATTTGGAGGTGATATCAGATGGATTGTCGATAGTGGAGCCTCTAGCCACATGAAGGGAATCTGGTGAGTATTCCTAGATTTCAAATAGATTAGTCATGGCCGACAGGTGGTAAATGAAGGTGGTATGGCGAGAGTTATACGTGGATTTTGGAATGTTAGATTCCAACTCGAGTTTGGGGGACTCTTGGAGATTGATGGAGTTATCCTTGTTATAGGTTTGAGGGTTAACTTGATCTCAATCTCAGCCTTGGAGGATGTAGGATATTGCATATTTTTCAAGAGGAAACATGTATTTATCTACAGGTAGGGAGCGGACCCGATGGAGCTGTAGTTGATCGATAACTAGGTGGACAGGTTGTATATGTTGAGATGACAACCTTCATTGTATGATTCAACATCGAATGAGGAGCGTGAGGAGGCTTCTGAGACTGCAGTGGTGCCAAGGATTCAGTCTTGCATTCTGAGAGAAGAGATCGAGTCTCTTCTAAGCACTGGCAGAAGGCTCAGCTAGGTTGATCGAACCAATTCTCAAGATGAAGTGAGATCAAGGTTCCAGGATGTTTCTAGAAGAAGATCTTCTAGTTCGAGTTCTGTACAGGTGTTGAGGATGGCTCTAGGTTCAGCGGGAGCTCCTACAAAGCACAGTGTGATGGAACTAGATGATAGTGGTGGCAGTGAGTACTTCCCTCGCTAAGAGGGAGTGTTATCTTTTTAGCTCAGGAGGTACTCTACATGTTTTGTCTTGTATGTGGATGTTACCTTATGTTTACACTACCGATAACTTAACTTTGTAATAAGTTTTTATAAAGTTATTTTAAGTGGTTATTTTATTAAAGTGACTTTTTAATAAATTGTACCTTCTAATTTTAAAGTGACTATATTTTCATAAAGCACTTATGTAATAAAGTGAAATCACTTTAATATTTTAAGTGACTCATTTTGGAGGGAATGGATCATGACCCTTGATCTTGAAAAAGGAAAGATCTAATATTGGCCTTTGGATTTAGGGTTGGGGAAGGTGAAAAGACACTTTGAAGGGAAAATTTCATTTTTATATTTATAAAAGAATGCATTGGGTAGTGTGCAAGACACATCGAGAAGGCGAAAGGAGGTGATTGAGAGAGATTTTCTGAGTAAGATTGAGAGAGGAAAGTGAGCATCTTGGAGGGAACATTTCCCAAGGATAAGGAGGGAAAAAATCCCAAGACATTTTTCTGTGAGAGTGTTGTTCCATTTTATGTGTTGGTTCGTACTGTACGAATCTGGACAGTCCATGCAACAGGAAGACATGCACGATTTTCGAGGCACCTTTTGGTACAAAAGTTGAGGCAAATTTCTGGGTTTTTCTTGCTACTTCTGGGTCATACTATGCAGGTCATAAAACACACAGTTGGGCACATTTTTTGAGGCACAAAAAATAAGAGGCCATACAACTGTACGGATTTTGGCATGCTTTCCAAGGAAAAAAAATTGGGACTGTTTTGTTGTGGCTGTGAGGTATTTCTCTTGGATGGAAATGTGATATTGTTGTTGTATTGTACTTTCCTTAAGCTGAATAATCTCTCTCTCTCTCTCGTTAGGTCTCTACACATTGGGGTTTTCCCTGACATTTGCCTAAATTTATGAGTTTTATGGGTTGTTGTCCATTGTGTTTATTTCCGTTGCATTTTTTCTTAGCAATGTGTATTTATTTTATGGTAATTTTTGAATGTGGGTTTGAGGCATTTCAGAAGTTTATGAAGACAATTATCTCTAGATTTCTAAGTGTTTGACAAAAATTTCATCTTGCTTATTTTTTCCATTAAAAATCTACACAATTATCCCTTTTTCCTTTTCCATTTTTCATATTCCATTCTCCTTTTTCCATTTTCCATTTTATATATTTCATATTTCATTTTAATTTTATAATTTTCATATAACTCTATGACTCATGTAGCCCTACTACTTACCTACCCAACACTTAGTCATTTTTCATGACTTACCATGTTTTAATCTTTATGACTTACCATGTTTTAATCTTTTTTCACTAAGTCTTACATTGTGGATGCGGGACAACCTCCCTCTTCATTTACCTTTTATCCCATGTTTTGTGCCCTACACCCACAATCATGTGACCCTCAATTTTCACCCCTCCACTTTCAAATTACCCATATTGACCCTCATTAATTTTTATACTTAGTCTATTTTTTTGAATGTAGGATACCTGTTGAATCTTGTAACTTCTTTCTTTCTTTTTAATTATTATTCTACACCTCTATTTTCCTAAGTATTTTTTCCTCCCTATATTTTCATTGCCATATCTTACCTCTATGAATTATGCCTTTTAAATAATTAGTTTATTTTTCATTCGTGGGTTGGCAGACTCATGAACTCAAAAGATGCCACTTTTCTCTCTTGATCTCTTCCCAATACTTAGTTTACTTTTCATTTTCGCAAACTCGTGGACTCATATTTTCATTTATTTGTATCTTCCATCCTCACAAGTCCATCTGAAAAGTATCCATATTTAGCCATTTTTCTATCACGATGGACTAACGACTTGCAGACTCATTTTCTCATTTGAAATTTCCCACTCTGCCACCCCAATGTGACGTGTCCTTCCTCTTCACAATTATCGAGTCATATTAAATTCGAATTCTATGAACTCAACTACTAAATTAAATTATAAAAAGTTCGTTATTAATGATGTTTATATCGAGGACAATTTCATTTATTTTATATTAATGTTATCACCAAATACCTAAAGTAAAATTTCATTTGACTATTCTAAGTGACATTACGAAGAAGTTTGTCAACCTAATGAAGATGGACGAAAGAAGATCGTATTTTTGTGGGGATACCTTGAATTTATTTCCATAAAGGATCACAATTACCACTGGTCGAGGGCATATTGGTATTATTCAATGTTACCAGATAGAGATAATAATAAATTTTGGACATCAGGAATAGATCTAGTTGGTTATGTTTCTGATCTTTTCAAATGAAAAGATATTGTCACCTGGTGCATTGACAAATTTGTTAAGAATAGAAGAACCATTCCTCTAAAAAGTTGCTCCCCTTTTTCATTAGAGATTTCAGTCTTCAAGAAAATGTTAAAGCGAATAGAGTCGAACTTAACCTACAAAGGAGAATATTCCAAAAATTTTATTAAAGGAAAAAATAATGGAATCGAACTCTTGTAGGAATATTTACAAGACCCTACTAAAATGTCGGAAGACATGTCCAGAATATAGGTTAGTGCTTTAAAGGACCCCTATCGATAAATTTCTTGGTTATTTACTAGAGTTACAGGTCATGATTCTACAACAACTATTCCCCAACTGACATTGTATATTTTATATTTTACAGTTCACGAGAATGTTGTTTTTGATTGGAAAAAGATAATATCAAATAAAATATTTTCACAATTAATAAATTTAAGAAGCGATAATTTTTTTTATATGGCATCTTATCTGGTAATTTCTATCATGCGTTGTCATATTTTTAAAGGTTTAAGTGTTGGAAAAAGGGTAAATGCAAAAATTGACCCTGTGACAATGTGGTATCAAGCTCTCTGGAGGCATAAAGTTATCCATTATTTCTATGAAGTTTACAATATTTTTGTCTCTGAATTTGTAATACTCCATATATAAAAAGTATGCAGAACAAAAATAAAATGCTAGAAATGGTAGATAAAAAACAATATAATCAGAACAACACCACAATAACATTTAAATGATATCAAAATAACACCAGAAGGAGCACTTTGATTCTGAGAGCAATGTTCATGGGCCTCTTCGAGGGGGAAACCTCTAGTCGAGCAGAGCTCTATTACAATAATATCCAAGCTAGGGTTCTCATACCCTCGACTCCTATTTATACTAAATATGTCTATCAATAGAACCATCTAGAGGAATATCCTTCTAGAAGCATAAGCTTCTATTAGGTCTTCTTACATTTGACTTATTCTACTTTATTGCAAGGACTTATTAATATTAACCTTTATTACATCGGAATACATTGTTATACCTATGTGAGGGGTTAGGTCCCTAACATGTACTCCCCCTTAAAAACATCCTTGTCCTCTAGGATTGAGATGTGTAAATTGCTACAGAATGGTAGTTGGTTCCCAAGTGGCATCTGCTGGAGTTGTATCTTTCCAATGGACTAACACTTCCTTGATGGTTCACTGACACAAGCGATGCTCACGCTATTCCAAAACTGCTTGTGGTTGTAGCCAAATGGAGCCTTATTCATCCAACTCAGGAAGGTTGGTTTGAGTTTGGCACTTAGTTCCAATCACCTTATTTAAGCATGAAACATGAAAAAAAAGATGTATCTTAGAATGACTGGGCAAAGCTAACTGATAGGCCACCTGTCCCACACACTTGAGAACTATATAAGGACCATAAAATTTGGGCTCCAGCTTCTGACAATGGTTGGCCTTGAGGGAAGTTTTCTTGTAAGGTTGTAGTCAAAGAAACACCTGATCCCCTTTTGCAAAATGACATTCAGAGTGACCTTGATCTGCTTGTTTCTTCATGCGATTATGGGTCATGACCAAATTCTCTTTGAGGGTATGAAGAATAGCCTCTCGAACTGTAAGAGTTTGGTCAGCTGCCCGGACCTTCAAGACACCTGGTAAATATGAGAGAAATGACGATGGATTTTGTCCATATACTGCTTCAAAAGGAGTCATGCGGGAAGCTGTATGGTATGAAGTGTTGTACCACCATTCAACTAGGGGTAACCATTGAGCCCACTGATTTTTCTTTTCTAATGAAAACCACCTCAAATATGTTTCCAAACACTTGTTGACAACTTCAGTTTGACCATCCATCTGGGGATGATAAGCTGTGCTGAGATGCAATTGGGTGCCTTGTAGCTTGAATAGTTCTTGCCAAAAATTGTTGGTAAAAGTTGGGTCGCGATCAGAAACAATAGAATGTGGCATGCCATGAAGCTTGAAGACCTGATCCATGAAAAATTGAGCCATTGTGGATGATGTAAATGGGTGTTGAAGAGAAGAGAAATGAGGATACTTGGAAAGGCGATCAACTACCACCATGATGACTGATTTATTTCCTGATTTAGGTAAGCCTGTAATAAAAACCATAGAGATATCCCTCCAAATAACAGGTGGAATCGGAAGCATTTGTAGTGTTCCAGGAGATTTGACTATTTCTCCCTTGTTGCATTGACAGACATGACATTCGGCCACAAAATTATGAATGTCTTGTTTCATTCCATCCAAGAATAAAGAAAGTTTGACCCTGTCATAGGTTTTGGTAAACCCAGAGTGCCCAGTTGTAGGTGTAGTATGAAGCTTAGAAAGCACCGTGGATTTATGTTTTGACTATTTAATTAAATACAAACAACCTTTGTATCGAATCTCATCATGAAGCCAAGAGTATCGTGGTGAAACTGGAGAATTGGACTGCAATTGTTGTATCATATGAAAACTTTTGGGATCATGTAGCCATTCCTAGCGAACGGCTTACAAACAATCTTGTACAATGAAGGAGACAGAAAAAAGGGAGCCTTCATCTTCATATTTTCGAGAAAGTGCATCCGCAACCACATTGTCTTTGTATTTCTTGTAAATGATCTCATAATCATATCCAAAGAGATTAGTCACCCATTTTTGTTGCTCTGGGGAGGAAATGCATTGTTCCATAAAATACTTGAGGCTTTGATGATCTGTCTTAATTTGGAAGCATTGCCCCAATAGATAAGGGCGCCACAAATCAATGACATGCAGAATAGACAACATTTCCTTTTCATAGATTGATTTGCCCAAATTTCGTTCACACAATTGTTTGCTTGTAAATGCCAAAGGCCAACCCTATTGCATAAGGACAATGACAATACCTTTCCCTGAAGCATCACATTCCAGGAAAAAGGTCTTTGTGAAATTAGGAAGGGCCAGGACTGGAGTGGTGCACATGGCCATCTTCAAGGTTTGAAAATCTTGAGCAGCTGTTGGATTCCAAGTGAAAGAATTATTTTTAAGGTGTGCAGTGAGAGCTGCCACAATCTTTCCATAATTCTTAACAAACTTGCGATAATAACCTGTTAAGCCCAGAAATCCTCGCAAGCTTTTGAGAGTATTTGGGTGAGGCCAGTCTTGCATAGCTTCAATCTTTTTAGGAAAAATTAGGATCCACCCTGACGTCGTTCTTTACAACAAGATGACCCAAGTACTCGACTTCTGAGGCACCAAAAGACCATTTAGATTGTTTCAGGAAAAGTTGGTGCTGAGAGAGTAGATGGAGAACGCGGTCCACATGAGAAATATGGTTTGTCCAGGTTTTTCTATAGATGAGGATATCATCAAATAAAACTAAGACAAAATGACAAAGAAAAGGGAGAAAGACATGATTCATGAGGCTTTGGAAGGTGGAGGGGGAATTACACAAGCCAAGGGGCATGACCAAAAACTCATAGTGGCCCTCATGAGATCTAAGGCAGTCTTAGGAATTTATGCCTCTTTCATACGGATATGGTGGTATCCATAACGAAGATCAAGTTTAGTGAAGAACTGGGCACCATTCAATTCATCCAAGAGGTCATCAATGATAGGAATGGGAAATTTGTCTTTAATGGTGAGTTTGTTGAGGGCATGGAAGTCAAGACACATGTGCCAAGAACCTTCTTTCTTTAGGACCATGGCCACAAGAGAAGAGTAGGGGCTCGTACTAGGGCGGATAACACCTGCGTTAAGCAAATCTTGAACTATTTTCTCAATTTCATTTTTTTGGGAAAAGGAGTGACGATAGGGATGGATATTGGGAGGAAGGCTTCCTGGTATAAGGGGAATGGAATGATCATGAACAACACGAGAAGGTGGGAGTCCTTGGGAAGTGAAAAAGAACAACTGATGTTTAGAGAGGATGGATTGGAGGTCTTGCGACATAGAGGGTGTCTCAGTTTCCTATATGGCATGGAGTTGGGAAATAATGATAGAATTACCTTTTTTTAACAGCTTTTCCATGCGATGGGAACCAATGATCTCAGGTGAACCGGTGGTGATGCCTTGGAACTTATATTTTTGGCTCTCCTAGTCGAATTGCATGGTTAATTCCTTGAAATCCATGAGAATGGGACCCAAAGTCCTTAGCCAGTCTGTACCTAACACAATGTCACAACAACCCATGTCGATAGAAAACATATGAGATTTCAGGTGGTAGTCACCAATTTGGAGACACACATTTTCACAACGCCCTCCACATTTCATGGAGCCACCATTGGAAATCATGATTTGGAAATTATTGACTGCATGGATATAGAAATGAGTTTCTTGGGAAATGCAACAATGAATAAAATTATGGGTGCTTCCACTATCAACAAGAATTATGACCTTCCTATGCTTGATGTAACCGATTAGCTTGAGGGTTTGGGGAGAAGAGACGCCAGTAAGAGCATTTAGGGAAATGACCGGTTCTACTTCGGGAGGGTCTGAGGGGAGGGTTATGTCAGTGGTTTCAGGTGACTCAGACATAAGGGGAGTTTCAACATCCTCTTCCGAAATATCCTTTGAGATGGCCATAAATATATTTTGTTCCTTACACTTTTGGCCCATAAAATATTTGTCATCAAAATTATAAAAAAGGCCTTTGAGTTGGCGTTCAACCATTTCAGCCCTAGTCAATTTTTAGATCTTTAGTGGAGCAGAGGGAGTAGTGGGATTTATTGGTTTAGTGCGAGGAATAAAGGAGGGTTTCTAGTTTTGAGAAGATACAACATGTTGTGCTTCTTTATCTCTTTTAGTAGCCTCAACCCAAATATGAGACTGAGACATGAGGACATGGACACGAATCTTATCCTTGAGTCCACTTATAAAACATTCTCAGAAAAAGGTATCAGACATGCTCTATGTCCGAAAAGCCAGGCGCTCAAAATAAGCTATAAAGTCTTCCACTATTCTGGATTGTTTCAACTTTGTCAAACAACCTAAATGGTTGGTGTCAGTGTCAAAGCGCTCATAAAGCTCTGCCAAAAAGTGTGTCCAAGCAATATACCCTTGATGGGAAGTTTTCCTCCATTGCCACCATTGCCAACATTCTTGATCTAGATGGAGAACAGCATACCGGATTTTGGCCAAGTCATCTATAATGCCGTATAAAGATAAATAGTTCTCCATTTGGGTTACCTAACCAGTGGGATCCGAACCATCAAATTTGGTCACATCCACCTGCAGAAGGCGTAGGTCATGTTGAAAGTGATGGGGCTGAAAATTATGGGAATGAGAGGAGGTTTCAACTTTGGTATGTGGAGGTGGGTCAGATAAAGGGTTATCTGTAGGGATATGTAGCTTGGTGTAGATCATCGAAATGAGATATTCAAGCTTGGTAGTCATGTATTATTTGAGTTCCTCAATTGAGGCAGCGATGGAGGACTGCATGGTGGTATTGATGGTGGCAACATTGGCACTGATTTGTTTCACTTCTTGTTGGGTCTCTGTGAAATTAGATTGCAAGGTATTGAAGCAAGATTCCAAGTCTTGTCTACGGGTATGGGCCATGATGATGAAGGAACCGAAATGGTGCAGGTGGGGTCAAAACTTTTGCTGAAAAATGATATGTATGAATGTGATAAGGGCGAAGAGATAAATCCAATGGAATAGGTCTCAAATAATGGTGCAAAAATAATAGTTATACTCCAGTCTAAAGAATACTACAGTGATGAAATGCCCAAATGCTTAACCAGGAAGAAATGTGTAGTGATTTGGCAACCCAAACACAGTTGCTTGACAATAGATCTTGTCTGTTTTAATTTTTTTTTTATCTATCCCCAAGGGTTAGGTATTCAAGGGTTCTATAGAAAAGGGTTTTCCCTATGTTATAGCTCTCTAATATACGTGTAGGTTCCAACAATAGTACTTGGCCCAATATCTCAGGGCACTAACTAAGGAGGCTAGACTGTGCCCTTAGCCACACTACCCGACTACCCAAGTACTAGAGAGTATCTTCCTGAGTGATATTCTCGATGGCACTATAGCATTTAGGCATCTGTTATAAGCCTAATTTGCACCCAGCCTGCATACCTAGCCTCAAGCCCTACTATTTTACAATTTTTTGAGCCAAGCTCTTCTAAAAATCCCTCTTTTTTGAGCTATACGCTCCCTGACCTTCTATAGCCCATATGTGCACTCATGCATACGGATGCAGGCCTTCTACATCCTGCGTATACTGAAAAAAGCATGAAAAATGGAAAGTTGCAGATGAGAAACAATTTTTTGGGAAATTTCTAAAACTGTTTGACTGCCTATGGCCAGTCATTCAACCAGATAACTACCTATAAAACAAGGGGTAGGGGTCCCATTTAGAAAAGAATAAGAGGAGTATAGAAACTCTACCCACATTTATCCTCCCTTTTCTCCAATTTATTGCAATTGTATTGTGAGGTTGAGTAGTTGGTTCATTGTGAAGAGGAGCCCAGGACCAAGTTCGAGGAGCAGTGCTAGCCACATATTGTAAATATTACTCTTGTGAAGATTAATACAAAAAGGAATACTTTTTTCGTCCCACCATATCATGTGTTCAAATTGTGTATTTATTTTATATTATTGTCACATCTAACCCAACAATTAGTATATGAAATGCATGTTTGCATCTCTCTATTTGTCCATGTGTGAATGCAGGTCATCTTTGGGAGGAGGCTTGCAATCAAGGAGCGAGTGAAAGTGAAGGGATCGACATCAAATGAAGGATTCAAGGTAGAGTTACCTAATCTTGTTTGCACCTTTGTATTACATGAATGCGGGGTTTTGTGTTGGGAGAATAGGAAAAAGTAGAGGCCTTTATATGGTCATTTTTTGCATGCATGATTAGAGCCCTTAAATGATAAGTCCGTAAGTGGGATTTCCCACTCACATCAGAATTGGCAAGTCCACTAGGGATTCTCTAGGGTTCTTTGGGGATTTTTTATTGGGTATTTTGAAATCGGTTTTACTGCCTTTTTTGAGTTTCTGTAAGAAGTGTGAGTGTTCAAGGGTTCTGGTTCTCAATACCAATCTTCCCTTCTCTACTTACCAGACTTTTTTTTTTTTAGAGTCTTAAGAGGCATATGCTCCTTGTAGTGGGATAACACACGTATGCATGTGCCCTGCCTTTTCTCATCCCATGTATGTACACCTACTGATGAAGTGTTAGTTGTGTGTCAGAGAACCCAACAAATCCTTCTCAGGAAGAGGTAGTCATCCTCTCCCCTGCAGAAGTGATCCTTCTCATGGATCTTCTGGGTCCTTCTAGGTCTCTTATTGAATAGTCCATAGTCAGGTAAAAAACTCAGGATTATCTTTGTTTTGCTATATTTTTCTTTCCTCTTTGCGTCAAAGTAAGTTTTTTTCTTTTTTACCTTTAAGGGGTGTTGGTGTTAAATACCATTATCCTCTACTGAAGCTTAGCTGCTTCTTTTCTTTTTTTTTGAAGGATTTCAGAGGCACACGCGGCCTGCAGCGGGCCTGCCCACTTGCACACACGCCCTACCCTTCTACAACCTGCATATGCACTCTAGTTGTTGAAGAGACAGTCGTTTGCCTATCCATAAACATTTTTGGAGGCAATCATCCTCCTCCCTGTCAAGTTTTTACTTCCCAGTGTCTTTCTTGTCTGAATGTGGTCTCTGTCATAGCAGTTTAGTCTAGGTTTGGACTCTATTATGACTTGATTTTTCATTCAAAGTATTCTTTTGTTTCTTTGTGAGGTTTTTTGATGAGATAGTAAGTCAGTCTGATCTACCTTCTTGGTTTTCAGTATCTCCCCATGGTCAGTGGTTGGCCATAAAATTTTCTTGGCCTTGTCTTGTCTTAGTTTTTTTTTTACCATTTTTTCTTCAGAAAAGGAGAAATCTTCTAGCTTTAGTTTTTCTTGTTTTTTGAGGCACAATAAAAAAAAAAAGTATATTTTTTCTTTGTTTGGTTAAGTAGTCAAGTGTTTGCACGGATTATGAGGAAAAAGTTCATTTTCATAAGTTCTTGGTTGATTGACTTAGGAAAATAAGTAGCTCGTAGTCGAGTGAAAGCCTATTTTCAGTTTTCTGTCAAAGGATCTTAGAAAGAAGTTTTGGTTAAAGTAAATTCTTTTTGAAGTAGTCTTGTTTCAAGCACTTTGAATGTTCTTATTTCGTCACTATAAAACATCACTAGTTTAATTATCATCTCCCATGACTTTAAAAACATCCACTAAAGTAAACGTTTAAACAAAATATTTTAGACTTTATGTTTTGTAGGGTACACCAACAAGTCTAGGACTAGAACCTTGATTTAGGTTGGAGAGGGAACTCTTCAAGGTTACCAAACACAAACATAAGAGTCTGAGATAGGGAGTGTTCAAATTCTAGTTACCATGAAATTTTTCTGGGACCCCCCTCTAACACAGGGGATAAAAATGAGGTCGCATGCAAAAAGGTAGCAGAGATAACCTCTCCAAAACTGGACCAAGTGTAGTGGGGAATGCATATTGAGGGCTTGTCCTGGGATTCCGTTGTTAGCACTTGCAACGACACTTCATGGGTCTCAAATATGTTCAAGGTCCTCATTTTTCTTCCATAACACTTGCTCTCGATACCCTAGATAGGTTTCGGGCTTGATACCCTGCTCATTGCGGTCCACCCGACTGTCGACTGTACCCGCCTGGAAATTGTTCGCAACCTGGCAACCTAGATACCTATCATTCTAAGTAACATTCAAAGGTGACTGTGGGGGTATATCATGGTACCTAGGACATACATCAGGCCACACTTTGTAGAGTATAATCGGAGGGTGCTTCCATATTCGAGTTTCACTTGCACCGGTAAGTTGCTCTAGTGTTGGTTGTTGTAACTGTTCTTCCAACTAGCTAGTGACTGAATGTTTTATCTCATAGGAAGTTTTTGATAGAGTGTGTTTATTTCTCAATCGGTTAGAAAGGCCTNAACATTCAAAGGTGACTGTGGGGGTATATCATGGTACCTAGGACATACATCAGGCCACACTTTGTAGAGTATAATCGGAGGGTGCTTCCATATTCGAGTTTCACTTGCACCGGTAAGTTGCTCTAGTGTTGGTTGTTGTAACTATTCTTCCAACTAGCTAGTGACTGAATGTTTTATCTCATAGGAAGTTTTTGATAGAGTGTGTTTGTTTCTCAATCGGTTAGAAAGGCCTTATTTTGTCTCTAATCTTCTCACACAGTGGAGGATCAGGAGCTCCACCAGTCGCGAAGGCTTCTTGTCCTACCACCAGTCGATCTGGAGCCACCCCCACTACCGCTAAGGCAGACGCTAGACCATCAAGGGTTGTTTGAAGAAACTGGGCCATGAGTAACTATGTCCAACCCACCTTCGAGAGAATAAAATATCATCTAAGATGAACCAACCATTACTGACCTTAGAGTGCAAGCTCTTGGTCCTAGAAATCCTCCGATTACGGATCTTTCGGCGCCCATTGGCATATAGGTCTATCCTTACGAGCATTTGGAAGTATCCCAAACAGATATGGAACCAAATCCCACAACTTCTTCAAGGAATTATTATATTCCCTCTACGGTTGTCACAATTGGGGGTGTTCCACCTCCTAACCAACCATCGCCAGTCCAGGCCACTATGGTCTCGACTGCCTCTACTTCGGGTAATGGTCCACTCCCATTTTTGGCGGCGATCACTGCTCCATTGTCTCAGAGTGAGACAGGTCCTCCGTTCACATACGAAATTCCTGGCTTCGATCCAAATGTTTTCCTTTTTCACTCCACTCAACCAACTCTAATTCTAGGGGCAGGGAGTTCAAACACTCCTTTGCAAGGGTCCATGGGGGGAATTCCATCTCCTTATAATGTTATCCCTTATGGAGGGGGTCACATGCCTCCTTCATTCCCTACACTTGGTGGTGCTCACTAGTAATCCGCCAGGCCAAGCATGAACTATGGTTCATATGGAGTGAGTAGTCAAGGACTACCTTCTAATGGCCAGCCAGTAGGTTCAACACCATTCTTTTTGTTTGGTGCATTTGCTAACAATGCTTTCTTGTCTTCTTCTTTCGCCACTGGGGGCAACCTCGATTATGGACAACCAAATCCTATGCATGGTACTATTCATGCATATGGGGCAAACCCAGGAATCCCTTTCCCCCCAAGGACATTGGAATCCTTGGCAAGGATCAACTTCCTAGTCATGGATTTCGATAGGGGGAAACCCCTTCCAAAGTAATTGGAACCCCAGACAAGGTTCAAGACCTATGCCCATCAGGTCGAAAAGGGGTATCCCCTCTCAAAATCCTTAGGCCGCAATGCAAGACCAAACTCCTTTGTCCTTCTATGGAGGTCAGTCGACGATGCCTCAATAAGCATAGAATTCGTACGTTGGTCCTGGATAAGGTTTTTACCAGAATCCTGGCCAGTAGCCAAAATTTTCCTAGCAACATGGTGCTAGTCAAAATCTAGGCCCCTTTTTCCACAGTCATAATCAGAAATCCAAACTACCATTCCTGGCAACTTTGCATTTTTCTGACTTAACGAGGATGTTGAATGACCCCATCTATCACAATCCATGTTGGCCTCCTATGCCGACTAAGTTTCCTTTAGACATCCCAAAGTTCGAAGCCAAACCTAACGAAGATCCAGGCGATCATGTGACTACTTTTCATCTCTGGTGCTCGTCTAACTCATTGAAAGATGACTCCGTCCAGTTGCGCTTGTTTCAATGTACTCTCATAGGGAGTGATGTGAAATGGTACATTGAGCTTGACCACTCAAGATACTCTTCCTTCGGTGAATTGGCAATGGCTTTCTTTAAAAATTTCCAATTACCTGTGAGATACGATGCCAGCACCAAATTGTTGGCCAACTTTGAGCAGACTAACGCAGTCCATATCTCCAATCACATCCAAGAATGGAGACACCGAAAGAGTTTGATAAAAGTACCAGTCCCACCAAATTTTTTGCTGGAGTGGTTACTTAAGTCTTTGGTACCCCAGTTATCCAAATATGTAGCGACGTCGGGAGTATGTTCTGAAGAAGACGTGATAATGGGAGCTCAACAACTTGAGCTGATTTACTCCCAATCTGGCCTACTTTATGAAATCTTGTCGGATGCACCTAGGTCAATTCTTGACAAAACCAGACAGAGAGCTAGACCACATGCCAATGGTATTGTCAGTTCAACACAAGATAAGACCGTTGATCCACTATCAAAACAATTGCAACAATTGTCGATACAACAAACAATGGCTAGCTAGACCATTGGTCTAGCTACTCCCCCTACCCAAATGTCGAATGTACACAACATACAATCGACAAACCCGAATGCCAACCAACATCCCGATGGGAAAAAGAAACAACGAAAGAAGGGTAAGGGGGATAAGCAACCTACCAATAATTTTGACGGGGGAAACATTGAAAATAAAAAGACAAAGTATCCGTGTAATCTGTGCGCAGAAGACCACCCAAATTATCAGTGCCCTCGGCTCGTAGAGGCCTAAAAGTTATTGGCACAACATCAACCTATTGTGTTAATGAACCCATTCCAACATGGGAAAAATTTAACTCAAGCCTCAGTGAGCGTGGAAGGGGGAAAACAAGGACCTCCTCCATCTTCGATCAATCCTTCGTCCATGAATGTGTACATGATGAAAGGTGATGCATACATATCAACCAGAGCACATTATTACATAATGACTAGCTCCTCTAAAAAGAGTAAATAAGATGAGATTCCCCCTCTTCCTCTCCAGATTGAGAAGACGTTGGGTGAAACAATGACACATATCCCAAAAGGTGCGTTCAAGAAAGCTTCTCACAACCCAAATGCAAGGGCCACCGAGAACTACTTTGTGGTGGAAGATTTGTCACAAACCCATTGTGCGATGTTTTCTTTGGAAGTCCTCTAGAGTTTCCCTTCCCAGAGAAAGGCTCTGTTAGCCACTTTAGGATCTGATGAGACTTTTAATCCAGACACGATCATGCTTGATATGACCGACTTAAAACCTTGTCTCTGTTACCATGTTGCATTTCAGATAGTAGTGGCTTATACCACGAAAACTTTTACACATAACATTTTCCGCACAGTGGTTGATGAGGGTGCCTCAACATGTGTAATGTCTTTGGCATGTTGGAAGGCCATAGGCCAACCCATTTTTTCTCCATCACCAACTCTTCTTACCGCTTTTGACGATCGTTCTTTCTGACCACATGACATAATTCCCTCTTTCCCCATGCAGTTAGGGGGAAAAACCGTGTGCATCGAAGTTGAAGTATTCGATGCTCAACTCAACTATAATATTATGTCAGGAAGGAGTTGGACTTATGCTATGCAAGTAGTGTTCACTACTGTTCTCTGGGTCTTGTTGTTTCCACACGAAGATCGGATAGTGACCATTGATCAGTTGTCATTTTCTCATCCTGAACCTTCATCGGGGGCATCCATAGTCCCAATGATTGATAACCCTCAACCTAACATCGCCAACATAGGGGTTGGTTTGTGCCCACCTTTGATGGGTACTTTCGATTACCTGCCCCCTCCCGACAATATTAAGTTTGTGTCAAACCAACCTAAGGTTGAGATTTTTCAAGTCTCTTCATTTCATACGACTTACTTTCATGATCGATGGACTCTTCCTTCCCCATCAAACATGATGGAAGGGATAGGGCACCATGGCATGCCCATGCCCTTTCCTGCAACAAAATTTGCGTACTCTATAGTCCAATAAACTTTCGTCGACCCCGATCCGACTCCCACGCAAGAGTTAGATCCAATTTCAGAGCCTACTTGGTCTCAAGGTTCCCTTGTTGGTACTGATTCTTTAGACTTAGTAATTCCCTTTGACGAAGCAATCATAGAGGCAATGACCAATCTGGACAAACCCTGGGATGATCTCCATCAAAAATCTTACTTCCTCCTAGAATTAAGAAGAATTGAAGCAGGAGAATTCACTTTGACCATCACTGAAGATAGGCCTTGTCCTATTAATCCCTTGGCTATGAACGCAGTTTATACTGAGGGTAATATGATAGCCATTGCTAAAATGATACCTATTGATATCTCCAGAACCCCTGGCATTGCAAAGAATGTCCTCGTCGGAGCTGATTTCTCTCCCAAAGAGATTCGAATCTACACGGATTTATTTAAAGAATTCTGTGACGTTTTTGCTTGGTCTTATGAGGAAATTCCAAGCATCAATCCAAGAATTGTCAAACATGAAATCACGACTTATCCTAATTGTTATCACTGAAATTTCATCCGCAAATGGTTACAAGAATCCAACATCGTCAAACAGTTATGAGGTCACCCATGGACCAAAATTACCACAAAATCATTTCCAAAGGGTCAAAAACTATACAACCAGTGACAAAATTAAAGTGCGCTATGACTACATAGGACGCGTGCACACATGCATAAAACAAAAATGCAAGAAAATGCACATGCGTCCAATGCGCGAATGTGGTCACTAAAATCTGTGCACATCTGAGAATGACACATTTATGAGATTGGTTGGCCTCCCACCCACTTCTGGTTCAGCTTCCAAGTTGATTTGACACTCAAATCTGGACTGGATCCAATTGGGTGGCTGGTCAAAGACCTAAAATGTCCTAATTAGCCTCTTTTCACACTACAAGATGGTTTCACAATACCTCAAAGAGGTGCTATAAAACAAGGCCATGGGTGCACTTCATTCTTAAGGAATCCAATAACAAAGTTATGCTGCTACTATTCTCCTGAGGAATCCTCTATTCTCATCATGAGTATACTAGCACCATTACATTGGGCAATCCATCTCACCCCTTGAGTGGATTAGCAAGGAATTCTTTCACCATTTTCATTCAAAGTTGTAAGAAGATCTTATTTGTGGGGGTCCAATAGCCCTCCCTTGGAGGAAGAAGGAACTCATGGCCCTCTTTCTTCTTGGTGTTTTCTTTCACTGATATAAACCTTACCATTGGTGACATGAGTTTTATTGGTCTTTTTGTTCTTATGTCCCTATGCTCATTAGTTTAGTTGTTATTTTATTTCTTAGTTTAATTCTTAGTTGTTCTTTTATATTTCTTTCTCTAACCATTTTCCTTACAACTATCCTGCTTAGAAAACCCAACTAATCTTGCAAGAACCTCTGTTTTGCTCATCTAGGTGGCAAAATAGGTGCAACAGATTGGCGACTTCACTGGGGAAAGGTATCAATTTCTGTTGGACAACTGAGAGGGGGGGGTGAATCAATTGTGACTGTGCTTAAACAATTATGCTTCTTTTAAACTCTTTGCAGAAACACCGAGGGACAATCACAATAGTACAGGGAAGTAAATAATAGCATATTCAGCATTAGTCACACACATGTGATACACAGAGACATATATTTCTTGAGGAAACCCATAAAGGGTAAAACCATATTTTTCTTTATATGATAAGTAATAGTTACATTCTTTACATTATCATACATATGAGCACCAACTCATAATGAGGCTACAACCTCTATCTTGCAAGTTTCTACTTCCTGAGAGCACCAACTCTCTATTTTTTCTAGCACCCACTAGAAGGCAGCACCAACTCCCTGGTTTCTCTAGCACCAACTAGAAGGAATCACCAACTCCTTGGTTTATCTAGCACCAACTAGAAGGAAGCACCAAATCCCAATCATACAGGTACCAACCTGTATAACAGAGAACAAGATTTCTCCCTTGCACCACCATGCCACCCTGGTTTCACTGGCTGCAACCAGATGGAAGCTACAACTCTCTGTGTTCAAGAACCCACTTGAACCTATGAGGACAATAGTCCTCCCTAGTACCTCCCTTCCACCCTGAAATATAAATCTTTTCTACTGAAACTTATTACAGTGATATGATGTTCAACAATCGCTTACCAGACTCATCACTATTTTGCTGCATTTCATTGTTCTGTCTGCCTCATTGCCTTTCTGCACCCATGATTTGCATTGTCTGTTATTCTACTTTTTATGCTCTGTGCGCCATGTCCATTCACTGCATAGTTCCTCTTCTGTGCAATTTAGTTGTTGCACTCTTCTCCTTCTTCACACATGAATCACCTTCACCATCAACAACCACAACAAAAACCAACAACAACCCTCTTCTCTTCTCTATACCATGTATATATAGGTTCTGTGCATCTTGTGCATGCAATATTCGCCATTCTTCTGCATGCTCATACCGCGCCAATCTCCTCCACATCTCAAGTGCTCTGCATGATCAACATCATGACTCTTCAACTTATCTTGCAGTTCAACCCCTATGTCTATCATCACTAGGTGTTAAGTCGAGATTCCTTTTTCTCTCTGGCAGTTGAGACTCTTCGTCTTCTCTGTTACAATCAAGATCATCCTTTCTGTTTTAGTTACGAGCTCAAACCCTCATCCAACTATCAATTTCCTCCATGAATCGTCTTCATTCCACTCGCAGATTCCATGTGACTCTTCAGCTCCTCTGGAAATCACATTGAAGTCTCTTCGCATCCTCTGGTAGAAACCATCAATGGTTTCTAGCAGTTTCACTGTTTCGTGCAATAGTAGCTCTCTGATCTTGTTCAAATTCACCTGCACCGTTGGATTGAATCCATGGGATCTTGCATTCATTTTGGCATTTCGACATTCGACAATTCTATGCTGAGTGTCTCGACACTTCA
Source organism: Picea sitchensis (assembly GCA_010110895.2). Taxonomy (NCBI): domain Eukaryota; kingdom Viridiplantae; phylum Streptophyta; class Pinopsida; order Pinales; family Pinaceae; genus Picea; species Picea sitchensis. Next base: position 487,540 of record SNQJ01S0003039.1, read on the forward strand.
TTTTGCGATCTTCGAAGTTCCGATACAGAACTTTTCTGCACTAGCTCCTTCCCTAATATGACTATGGTCATAACCAAGCGCCTATGCAAAAAGCGCTTTTTGCGAATTCACGTTTCCTAGATCTGGAGATGAGGCATCTCGACTTTCCAACTCGTGATCTCCGAAACCCCGAAATGGAGCTTATCTGGATTGAATCCTTCCCTTATCGTGACTATGGGCTGTGACCACAGCCTTATGCATAAGGCACTTTCTCGATTTTTCATTTCGTGAGTCTGGAGATGAGACATCTCGACTCTCCAAGTCGCGATCCCTGATACGTCGAAATGGCATGGGATCAACGGTCCTGATCGGAGCTTCATTCAACGGCTGTGATTGAATCACAGTTTCTCATATCGGGAAATCGACATTCTTGTTGCTTTCTTTACTTGCCTCTCCTTGTTGCGATCCCTGAAACTCCGATATGGAGTTAGATCAACAGTCCATATCTGAGCTTGATCTGATGGCTCAAATTGCATCATGATTTTGCATATCATGATATCGGGATTCCTGATGTTAATAATGTTTGACATGTTCAACTCGCGATCCTTGAAACTCCAACATGGACTGGAATCAACGGTCCAGATTCAACCTCGATCTGATGGCTCATATTAAGTCGCGATTTTGCATATCGCAATTACGCCTGCTTCTCCTTGTTATACTTTAAAAGGTGTGTAGGTTCTCCTTGATCCAACGATGGTCGGGTCTTGCGCTTGTATCTAACGTCTGAGATCTGTCCTCCTATTCAGTTATCTTCTTGTCTATATCCTGATCTGATGACCCTCATTCTTTCGGGAATTTTGAATGAGATCCAACGATCAAAAAAACTTCTCAGGCCTTCGATCATTTTATCAATGATGCGTTGCCTTCAATCATTCGATCTTCCTGGACTTATCTTGTATTTGCCTGTTGATCATTGCAGTTGTACTCAAGCCATCATTACTTCTATACTTTCCATCAATGACAAGCTTACACTGCCTGTAAAACATACCAAACATCCTCTGCACTATCTCTTCTGATCCTATTGAGGTTTCTCTACAGCTTCTTCCCAAAATACTTCTGGTGCCCATCTATTACATTCTTCATTGTTGTACTTGCCATTAATGACAACCTGTTAAAAATTTCCAACAATCTCCCCCTTTGGCATTGATGGCAACAAAGGCACCCGGATTCTTTTCTCCCCCTTTGACATCAATGTCAAAGAGAAGGCATGCTCCCCTTGAGTTATTGTAGTAATGTTTAGGAGGAATTAGATATTCACACAATACAAATATCCCCCTAACAAGATGGACTCTTTTAGGTGTGAAACGAAATGACACCCAACTTCTGTCTGAGATATTCAAATGGTGTCTTGGCTAGGG
>SNQJ01S0003039.1:498592-520038 GCA_010110895.2 Picea sitchensis
AGATCATTAAGTTCTTCTATAGCAGAGACTTTCAGGTTGAACCTATCTGGGAGAGATCTCAAGATTTTCTGAACTAAAGAAGGTTCCCCAATTGTTTCACCAAGTGCCTTCATTGCATTTTCTATTTCTTCTATTCTCATAAAGTATTTTGCAATAGTTTCATCTTACTTCATATTCATCTATTCAAACTGTATTCTGTAGGTTTGAAGCTTTGCATCCTTTACCTTCTCATTACCCTCATAACTGTTAATGAGTTTGTTCCACATTTCTTTGGCAGTTACTAGGTGCATAACTTTTACGAATTATTCTTCTGTAAGCCCACTCAAGATAGCATTCATAGCCTTAGCATTGAAGCTAAATTCTAGTTTGTCATCCTTATTAGCTAGCACAACTGGCTTTACATAACCGGTATCTACCACATCCTAGACATCTGCACCTAAAGCCATTATGTAGGTTCTCATTCTAACTTTCCAGAAGGCAAAGTTTGTTCAATTGAACAGAGGGGCCTTATTGGTTGAATTTCCTTCATGGCTTGACATGTTTAATCTCTAGGATCTACCCTTAGATAAAAGGGGCCAGCTCTGATACCAATTGTTGGACAAATGAGAGGGGGGGGGTGAATCAGTTGTTACTGTGCTTAAACAATTATGCTTCTTTTAAACTCTTTGCAGAAACACTGAGGGACAATCACAATAGTGCAGGGAAGTAAATAATAGCATATTCAACATCAGTCACACACATGTGATACACAGAGACAGATATTTCCTGAGGAAACCCATAAAGGGTAAAAACCTCTTTTTCTTTATATGATAAGTAATAGTTATATTCTTTACATTATCATACATATGAGCACCAAATCATAATGAGGCTACAACCTCTTTTTTTCAAGATGCTACTTGCTGAGAGCACCAACTCTCTATTTTCTCTAGCACCCACTAGAAGGAAGCACCAACTCCCTGGTTTCTCTAGCACCAACTAGAAGGAAGCACCAACTCCCTGGCTTCTCTAGCACCAACTATAAGGAAGAACCAACTCCCAATCATACAAGCACCAACCTGTATAATAGAGAACAATATTTCTCCCTTGCACCACCCTGCCACCCTGGTCTCACTGGCTGCAACCAGATGGAAGGTACAACTCCCTGTGTTCAAGAACCCACTTGAACCTATGAGGACAACAGTCCTCCCTAACACCTCCCTTCCACCCTAAAATATAAATCTTTGCTACTGAAACTTATTACAGTGATATGATGTTCAACAATGGCTTACCAAACTCATCATTGTTCTGCTGCATTTCGTTGCTCTGTCTGCCTCATTGCCTTTCTACACCCATGACTTTCACTGTCTGTCCTTCTGATTTTTATTCTCTGTGGCCATGTCCATTCACTGCATAGTTCCTCTTCTGTACAATTCAACTGCTGCACTCTTCTCCTTCTTCACACATGAATCACCGTCACCAACAAAAATTACAACAAAACCCAACAACAACCCTCTTCTCTTCTTTGTACCATGTATATATAGGTTCTGTGCATCTTGTGCATGCAATATTCTCCATTCTTCTGCATGCTCATACTGCGCCAATCTCCTCCACATCTCAAGTGCTCCGCGTGATCATCATCGCGACTCTTCAACTTCTCTGGCAGTTCAACCCCTGTGTCTATCATCACTAGGTGTCAAGCTGAGATTCCTTTTTCTCTCTGGCAGTTGAGACTCTCCGTCTTCTCTGTTACAGTCGAGCTCATCCTTTCTGTTTTAGTTATGAGCTCAAACCCTCATCCAGCTATCAATTTCCTCCATGAATTGTCTTCATTCCACTCACAGATTCCATGTGACTCTTCAGCTCCTATGGAAATCACACCGAAGTCTCTTCGCATCCTCTGGTAGAAACCATCAATGGTTTCTAGCAGTTTCACTATGTCGTGCAACAGTAGCCCTCCGATCTTGTTCAAATTCACCTGCATCGTTGGATTGAATCCATGGGATCTTCCATTCATTTCGGCATTTCGGGATTCGGCAATTCTGTGCTGAGTGTCAGGACATTTCATTTCACAATCTTCGAAGTTACGATAAAAAAAATTTCTGCACTATCTCCTTCCCCAATATGACTGTGGTCATAACCAAGCGCCTATGCAAAAAGCGATTTTCGTGAATTTGCATTTCATGGATCTGGAGATGAGGCATCTCGACTTTCCAAGTCGCGATCTCCGAAACCCCGAAATGGAGCTTATCTGGACTGAGTCCTTCCCTTCTCGTGACCATGGGCTGTGACCACAGCCTTATGCATAAGGTGCTTTCGCTATTTCACATTTCGTGAGTCTGGAGATGAGACATCTTGACTCTCCAAGTTGCGATCCCCGATACCCCGAAATGGCGTGGGATCAACAGTCCAGATCGGAGCTTCATTCAACAACTGCGATTGAATCGCAATTTCACATATCACGAAATCGACATTCTTGTTTCATTGTTTACTTGCCTCTCCTTGTTGCAATCCTCGAAAATCCAATATGGAGTTAGATCAATGGTCCAGATCTGAGCTTGATCTGACGGCTCAGATTACATCGCGATTTCGAATATTGCGATATCGATATTCCTGATGTTAATAATCTTTGACATGTTCAACTCGTGATCCTTGAAACTCTGACATGGACTAGAATCAACTGTCCAGATTCAACCTCGATCTAACGACTCAGATTAAGTCATGATTTCACATATCGCGATTACACCCACTTCTCCTTGTTATACTTTAAAAGGTGTGCAGTTTCTCCTTGATCGAACGATGGTTAACTCCCGCGCTTAGATCTAACGTCTGAGATCTATCCTCCTATTCAACATTCTTCTTGTCTATATCTTGATTTGACGACCCTCATTCTTTCGGGAATTTTGAATGAGATCCAACGATCAAAAAAACTTCTCGGGCCTTTGATCATTTTATCAATGTTGCGTTGCCTTCAGTCATTCGATATTCCTAGACTTATCTTCTATTTTCTTGTTGATCATTGCAGTTGTACTCAAGCCATAATTACTGTTGTACTTTCCATCAATGACAAGCTTACACTGCCTGTAAAATATACCAAACATCCTCTGCACTATCTCTTCTGATCTTATCGAGGTTTCTCTGCAGCTTCTTCCCAAAATACTTCTGGTGCTCATCCATTACATTCTTCATTTCTATACTTGCCATCAATGACAACTTGTTAAACATTTCCAACAATTTACTACCCCATTTGGGTTTTCATAGCTCTTCTTTTGGTTTATTTAACCTGCAAGTGCATTAACCGGCCTAAGCCGACCTGTAAAACATCCAATTCCAAGTTGAATTGAGAGAATTCCATCCGAAATTTCCCTCACGACTGTGTGTCAGTTGTGCGCAAGTTTTTTGTCCCACAGACGCACATCGTGTGCACATGCGCCTAAGTCATAGTGTTGTTTTGCGCACCTACGCCCAAAACCTCATTTCAGTCTATGCATAGGCACTTAGTGCGCCTCTATCTACAACCTGAGACCCACGCACCTGTGCAAAAAACTACACATTGTAAGGTTTTTTGAGATTTGGGGAAGGCCCCTAGCATTCTTAAAAGTGATTTGATGCATGGTTTAAGCCGCACCATGCTTAGTTCCCTCTTCATATAAAGGGATTAGTCAAAACACATAGGCACTTAGGGGGTTTAAAATCATTATTTCTTCTTTTTCTTTCATTTTCACCACATGGATGGCATGCTTTGACTAAAAGTATAAGTTGGAATCATTTCTAATCACATAAAACTTACATTGCGACTAGAAGTTGGATAACAAATCATTTAGTATTCTCTTCTCTCGCGCTTCCAGGCGACCTTGAGAATCAGAAAAAGATTGTAGGACAATTTCATCTCCCTTAAAAAGACTAAAACCTTTAGGAAAGGACAACATCCCCTTTCGGGACTCCTCTTAGTTTATTTTTCAAACCCATATTAACATTGTAATGGGCCCATACATGCCCACATGCTACAAAGATAGGATAGTGTGGAAATTTACTTTCTTAGATTAAATCACTAGGGAAGTTTAAAGGTTTTGTAATGGGCCCATACATGCCCACATGATCACAATCTAGGATAGTTTCAAATCTTTTCTTAGATTAAATCACAATACGGAGTTAAAGGAATAATAAAGGACCCACATGTCCACATGCTAGTTTCCTAGGGACTTTTGAATTACGCAAGGTTGTACCAAAGAAATTTAGTTAATTAGGTAATCAACACTTCTAAGGACCAAGCAAAGTCCACATGCAGCAAGGTGACACCTAATTCAATAAAACATTTGCACACTTTCACTCATTCACACACAAAAGTCACTTATCACTCACATAGTTTTCCTCTCAAAACGTGGAGGTCAAAGTAAGTTTCCTCAAAAGGAATTCCGAAACACCCCACCCTTTTCTTGATGAAACTATCCACTCCGATTTAATTTCAATGAGGTTGGTTCACACCCCCAACCTCTCAAACAACTACATCTAAATTTTTTCTAAAAGCTCACTAAGTTTTCCTCCACAGGAGGTGCCAAAAGAAATTTTTTAGTCTAGGTAGGATTTCAGCGATAGGCATCCAAATAACTCCCCGTTATCTCATTCTCACATTGTCAAAACAATAGAAGTTGTCAAATAGGGAACTGAAAATCCTCCAAGTCAAATGTTCCTAACACCATAACGCAGGGAGATACCCATGAAGGGTTGAAGGCCGAGGTCTGGTTGTTCTATGTGTCCCCCCTTGGAGTACCCACCTCTTGGACGGGATCCAGCTCGCGACCCATTTCTTAGGCCAAAAATCTAAATGTCGCACTTTGACTGAGGTACCTAGTGACAAATTTTAGGACATCTATCCAGGTGGAAATTGTGGGCTGCAATTGCGCCTTGATCGGATTTTGTGTGGCTATTGGGAAATATCACCAGCTCTTTTGGGATATGCCCCCTTTACCCCTCATTATAACTGATTATTTCATCCTTCACTAGTTTCTCTTCTGGTGACTTGAGACCCCACTGTTGAGTACTATTGGAAGATCCAGTGCTATTTGAGAGGAAGGACGTTACGTCTTTTAGGACACGAGCATTTTTTTTCTTTTCCCCACGTGGACAAAACCCACTTATCCACATATATGCCTCTTTTTCAAAACACTTTATGTATGATGCACTTCTGATTACATTTTTGATTTAGATATATATTGTGTAATGTTCAAAATTTGCAACAAAGACTCTTGTTTATTTTCTCTCATCACAATTTGCACACATCCACTCAGCTAGTCGGACATCATAGGGGACCCTCAGAACCCCCATCATTCCAGACACTTGCTAAACCTCCCTCCTATTTTAGGGGGAGTTATTAGCCTTGCCAACTCATCGACACCACCTTCAGACACTCTAGTGAGTGCCACTGTCTTAGGATCAACTTTGCTTGGTTCCACATTACTTAGGTCCACTTCCCAAGTCCCTTCATCCACTTTCTCTCCTTTACAAGGAAGTAGGGGGCCAAATTCCTCTCAAGGAGGAAGTACCAACCCACCTAGCCCCCCTCAAGGGTTAGGTTCACAGAACACTCACACCATGGCTAGAACTAATCCTCCACCCCCACTACAGATGCCATATTTGGCCTCTCTTAACATACCATATCTAATAAAACTCACAAATGATCCTATATTGCATGACCCCACATGTCCTGCGATGCCTACCAAACTACCTTCAGACATCCCCAAATTTGAAGGAATGGCAGGAGATGACCCTGCCAACCATGTCATGACTTTCCACCTATGGTGCTCTTCGAACAACATTATGGATGATTCCATCAGACTACGATTATTTCAACGCACACTCACTGACCCACTATCCAAATGGTATGTAGACGAAAAATCAAGGTCCCATGCGACTTTTGAGTCCTTGGCCAAAGCATTTTTTACCTTCTTCCAATTACCAATCCGCTATGACAATGGTCTTGAACTACTCTATAATTTCAAACAAACCTCAACCACACATATCATTGATCACATTCACGAGTGGTGTAGAAGACGTAGTTTGTACAAAGATGAAACCACCAAACAACAGTGTCTTGACTGGTTTCTCAGATCACTTATCTCTCTCCTCGATAAATATGTGGCTTCCACCTTCCCTCAATCAGAAGAAGAAGCCATCAATAAGGCTCAACAATACGGCCTCATCTATTGACAATCGGGGCACTTATACACAGTACTTCCTAATCTCCCAAAACCCATGCCATTCAATCAAGACAAACCTGGGATGTCTCACTCAGTAGACGGATTGATTGGTAATACCAGACACCATAGTCCTCAACCCCAACCACCACCAATGTATGACACACCTCAATATCTGTCAGTATCTGGGGGAACCTCTTATTACCCCCCACCCCCTTATCAACAACCATACCCTATTGCTATTCCTCCACCCATCAGTGGGCCACCATCACCACCCCCAATACACCCACCTATCCAAACAAGTTCTAGTATCCCCTCTACCTCATCTTATACTCTAAGTACTAGCGAAAGTGCCATGCCTTCCTATGTACCTTACGGATCACAACTCCCACAGAATCCGTACTTTCCATTCCCTGGTCCTCCATAGCCCATGGCTCCCCCACACCCTCACGCTGGGCTGAATTTTGTTCAACCCTCTCCCGTTCAACAATGTCAAAATTTTGAACAGCTGAATATGGAAAATTCGACCCATCCGTCGAATAATTCCAAAAAGAAAGGAATAAACAGGAACAATAACAACCTAGGTCAAGGAGGGAATCAACCCCAACAAAACCAACCTACTGGGGGCAACTAGAACCAAGGGAATCAAAACCCCCAAGGGGGAAATAACAATAGGCATCAAGGGAGAAATAACAATACTATTAAAACCACCTTCCCTTGTGCCCTTTGCGATGAGTTTAGTCATTATACTCATCATTTCCCCCAAATCACTGATTTTAAATGGCTGAAAGACTCAGGAAGTCTACCACATCCTCTAGCACTGCCTGCCCCTCAACAGGCCGCACAAAAATATGTGCAACAACCACCCCCAGTCATGCTGCAGAATCCCATTCCACACCAGGGTGTGATAAACACCCAACAAGATACATAGCCTACCCCACCACAGTTGGGACAATACCTCAATCCAAACAATCACACATATCGTACCATCCTCCTCACCAGTGAGGAAGAAATCCTTCTGCAAACATGTAGGTGTCAATATCGTGCACCCGCTGAGTCTCCTCCCATTCCCCCAAAAAAAATCCCAACACCGACGGGGCCCTCCTTGGTAATTCCTCACCCTAATTCCGAAACACCTCTTCACATCCCTCGCATTCCATTTCACAGGAATGTCCACAACCCCCAGGCTAGGGCGTCTCATAATTACAATTTGGTCAATGACTTAGCACAATCCCCAGTTGCCATGTGAATCTTAGAGGTCCTTCAGACTTGTCCCACTCAGCGGAAATCATTACTTTCCACCTTGGGGGAAATAAACCCCGTGGATACCCAACTCATCACATTTTATCTCGACAGCGGGGAACCTCTCCTTCCCTCTTTGATTGCTTTTCAAATCCTAGTAAAAATTTGGAGCATTACAGTTCATCTGTGCATCATCGATGAAGGTGCATCCACATGCATTATGTCCAAATCTGTATGGCATAAACTTGGTTCCCTCAAACTCATACCATCTACCATTACCTTAAGAGCTTATGACAGATGACCATCGTCTCCTGAAGGGCTCTTCCAAAATGTCCCTGTAGAACTCGGGGGCAAGACCATTCTCATCGACATTGAAGTTATCGACGCCCCACTTGATTATAATATCATGTTCGTTCATAGCTACATGTATGCTATGAAGGCATTTTCCTCTTCCATCTTTCAAATGATGATGTTCCCCCATAACGAGAAGATCATTACCATTGACCAAGTTTCACATTACGAGCCTAACCCTTCTGCCAACATTGATAACATTCTCCCTCTCATCCACACGAGTGATGACACATACCCACTCATTGAAATGGGTCCCGAAATTTTCAAAGACCCATCATTGTTAGGAACTTACCATGGTGCACCACTGCTCCTTCATCCTTCCAATCAAGTATGTGTCGTATCATCCAACGGAATTGACATAGAGGATACCCTTCCTCCTAGGGAGGCTTCTATCATATCTGACATCCCACTAGTCGCAGAGCTCCCCCCTCATGAGCCTCCTGTGAACTCGTCAAGTCCACTAGTCCACGATTTCACCTCTCCCCAAGGCCATATCCCAGTTTGGGAGAGAGTTCCCAAGCCATCACTCAAATCCCCTTCTTCTACCCTCCACCTGGTATACAAGCTTTCCAAGTAGTTGCAACGCTTACCATCTTTAATATGGTGTTAGCAATTCTAGTTTGGTATTTACATCCACCAGAGATGGTCACTCAACCATCCCTTCCCCCGCAAACAGAAGGAATCCCAATGACGATTCCCATACTCACTCCCACCATACCCTCTACACCCCCACTCACTAACCTACCTACCACAGATGAGGGCAGGCGAAAGAAGAAGAATCCCACAACTCCACTTCCCCCGCACATCCAACCCCCTTGCGTGCTATGTGAGAAAAATGGACACTAAACTAACAACTGCTCATCCCTACCCGAGTTATGGAACTTGATTCCACTCAATAAAACACCATCAACGCTAGCCACTGTAGCAAGTACTGCCACTACCACCCCTCACTCAAGTAGTAAAGGGCTATGAACCAAATTCTCTTGCGCTATATGTTCAAAATATGGCCATTATACACACCATTTCCCAACACTTTCACGCTTCCAACATACATTAGCCGCAGTACACCAAATCTTCCAGAACGAACCCAATCTAGCTACATCATCCCTACCAAAAATCAATAACATCCATTATGTCATGACTTCAGTCAATGAACGTATGAGATGCCCTTGCTCTCTATGTGAATCCTTATATCATTTTACATACCAATGCCCTATGATCATTGAATACAGGCAATGCCAATTGACCCTGATTCAAACCCTAACGCCCCCTACAGAATCCATGGTTGAACTTAACTCATCACTCGAGATTCTTCATATCATTTCTCCTGAACCCGAGGCACTCTCAATGCCTCCGTGGTTCTTGGATGACTTATCTAAGGATTCACCCCCAAATCCCCCCAATTCTCCCATTCATTTCCCTATGGAAATTTTACATCCCACTACCACTAGTACTCCTCAGTACTTTGATATTTGGTCTATTTCGAGTGAACCATTGCCATCTCATTGCATCATTCCCCCTGCTTCTTCATCACCAGGGGACAACCACATGGTGACAATCACCGATATCACTCTTTATGACCCCTTGTATTCCCACCAATTCCACTGTGACGAGGACATACTTGAAGAGTTAAACACCCCCGACTATCCATGGGATGCGCTACACCATAGAGCGCTCTTATTTCCACAGGAAGCCTCCATGCCTCCTAACCAACACCCCATATACACGGTCGAAACCCAGGATTTTATCCCATCAGAGCATATTGACTGGTTCAACAACCCCATTCCTGCCCCTGATGCTTTTAAAGAAATATATATGGCCAACATTTCCCCGACCATCAAAATCAATATTTCCATCAAAAATGGAGTCGTCGAGGAAATCACCATTGGTTTCGCTTGCACTCCTCAAGAAATCACCGCCTATAAATCCCTCTTCCAAGAATATCGAGATATTTTTACCTGGTCATACACATAAATGCCTGGCCTTGATCCTTCTATCATCGAACATCGCATCGACACCTAGCCTGACATTACACTAGTTAATCAAAAACAACGACCACTACACCCATCCAAAGCAGTGGCCATCAAAGCTGAGATTGACAAATTATGCGCGGCTGGGTTCATCTACCCCATCGCCTATACATCATGGGTTTCCAACCCTGTACCCATTAACAAAAAACATGGCACTATATGTGTCTGCATGGACTTTGGCGATCTCAATAACACATGTCCCAAAGACAACTTTCCAATGCATTTCATCGATCAAATCCTCGACAACTATGCAGGCTATGAGGCTCTATCCTTCATGGACAGTTTCTCTGGTTATAATCAAATCCAAATTCACCCAGCCGATCAATACAAAACCGCATTCACTACCCCTTGGGGTACTTTTCATATCGTGTCATGCCTTTTGGCTTAAAGAATGATGGCGCAACTTTCCAACAAGCTATGACATACATTTTTCACAATCTGGCTCATATCATCCTTGCATACTTGGAGGTAACACCATGTCTGGATCACCCCAAAAGTCAACACCAACATATGGATACTACAATATACCCTGTGGCATATTCCGCCACACCTATGCCGCCTTAGCTGTGAAAAAATGGCCACCCTCACCACCATCATGATGAACCAAAATCATCGGCCACCACCTCAGTAGTGGCTTTCATACACCAGGAGCACCCAATAAAATCCTAGGGTGCAACATCGACACCGTCTCCAAAAACCAGGCCACCAAGATGGACCCAAAGGCAAAGTCCCTTGAGTCGGTAGATCGACATTTGTCCAGCTGCCCTACCATCCTAGCATGCAGCGTCAACCCCCAGGCAATGTGCTCCCTAGCCAGTGCCCTCCCCATAACCCTTAGTTGACCACCACTGATCCGCTGAGTCGCAAGGGACCCATACACCCTCACAATTATCGCTGCTACACAGCGATAAGCTAGAGCATCCATCGCCCCAATGCTCATGATGGAGCCCGACATGTATTTCTCCCTCAAACAATACCTCTTGCCCAAGGTCACTAATGACACATCTATAGGTAACACTGGCTCTACTGGTAGGGGCATTCCTCGAAAAGGGAGCCCAGTCAAAAAGTATATATCCTCCACCGCATTGAAGGCGATATGCTCTCCCCGCACCATAAAGAAATGAAGGTCTGGACTCCACATCTGGATCAGAAACTGTAGGAGATACTCCTGCACCCATATCAATGGACACTCGAAGAACTTTAGCAGCCCACAGGCTGCCAAAGTAGCACGCACCCTCGACTCCTCAATAGCCACGACATCCCTCAGCTGGGACCAATCTCGCTCTCGCCAACCGACCGACATCGTGTAAAATGATCGCCTGCAACCACATAATACAGTCGTAGGTCATCCATATTGACCATAAAAAATATTAAAACAAATAATTTTTACACCCGTCAGTCTTGCCCCCAAGGCGTGGCTATTTAACCCACAGGGGCGCACATATGCGTGCTTGTTCACCCCATAGGTGTGCATATTTGCGTGATTTTTCACCCCACGGGAACGCATGCAGGCGTGCCTATCCATCCCATAGGAACGCATGTGTGTGCTCCTTCTCACCCTATAGAGGTGCCTCCATGCGCCCCTGTCAGGAACACAGGCGTGCATCACAGTAGGCCTGTTCACTACACAGTTGTGCACCCATGCGCAACTGTGTAGCAAATATGCACGCATATAATGTGTGCCTTTGTCCCCCCTACAGGTGCACCCATTCGCAGCTATCCAAATAACAGACATGCACCCATGCGCACATATTTCCAGATTTCCCATGCACTGAGGGGCCCACACCCATAAAAACCTCTGTACAGCCCTCCGTACAGGCACTACCCATAAATGGAAAACCTACTTCTATGTAGGACGATAAGACTACTAACTTGAAACTCATCGGTCCTGAATCGACTTCCTTGTTCTCCCATAATCTCCAAATCTCCTCTAAATACCTCTCATCCAGTCACTCTGGCAGCAAGTACAAATGAGGTGGCAATGTGGGCCCTACAACTATATATAAGCCTTTCTGCCAAACTTCCAATCACCATTCTAGGAGCTCTGGGTGTTCATTTTTCGATCCATCTTCAGCCACAGGATCAACATCCCGTCATCTACATCAAGACCGTCCCCAGGCCAGTTTTTATCCTTAGCCCCTAGGGTGCCTTTTTTTCATACCTCGTCCAGGTATGCATGCTCATGTTCAAAATTATCAAATAAATGCTTGTATGTTCAATTCTCTTCAGATATTGTTCACGTCAGGTATTTGGTTTTAATGTGTGCAGGTACTTGGTCATCATATATTAACGCAACCCCCTCAGGTATATAATCATCACTGGCATGTAATAATTCCCTCTGAATCTTAATTTCATCTCCAGTCACACCCTCTGACATTTGCCTCTAGGATCCTTATCTCCGGCTCTGAAGTACCGACACCTCCATTGCATATTAGGTACTATGACCCAGTAGCACTCTCCCCCACATGAGTTGTCCCATTCATAGCACCCTTTTTCACTTTGACACTCATGATGTTTTTCAACCCTTTAGGGATGGGAGTCCCAATAATCTTACATCATGTCGCGAATCAACCACATACTCCTTCTCCTCATTTTGCTAGCTTTCCCACTGGACTCCTAGATTACCTCTTCAAGGTTCTATTTTGACTGCACCTCCACAGTATCACGAACCCTCCATTTCATCCACAATCAATTTTCCCCTCTACAAATTTCCCTTCATTTCACCTACCTCATACAGAAACCCACCCATGGGGCCCCCACCCTCCACTGGTTCTCCAAGAAAATTTCACCCTAACCAACCCAACCATATTACATTGGGGCACCCGTTTCTATATTTGAACACTCATCTCAAATTATTCTTTATTTATTTGGTACATTATAAAAAGCCTTTGTTTCTAGAATTTACATATCCTTTTGTCGTCACCTTTGACGACATTCTTCCCTTTTTTGGAAAACGCAACCCATGTCACCCTTGGTTGGGCACTTCTTATCATCTACCCCTGTTGACATTGTCCATATACTCTGAGTATCCCATAGGCCACTTACCTATGCCCTCTGAGTTTGTTCACTTGTCCTGCCTCTGCCACAACTTATCCCCTATCTTGTTGTCCCCCTGACACTCAACCTAGTTGAACGGTTACAGCCACTTATACCTGAAACATACCCCCAACCAAGGGAAGTCTTGAGTCTCCATACATCTTGATTCCGTCGATGTACCTCCTCAGTTCCTAACCTCACCTAGTAGATTTCATGAAGCTCTTTTTCTTCTCGGAGTAGCGTACCCCTTTTTTGTCGACATCAACATAGTTTCTAGAAGGGAAACAATATCTTGACTCTCATTACCTTTCCAATGAGAGGTCTCGAACGACACATGGAGAACCACAATTTATCCCTACTGTCATTGACCCCCATAACATTCAACTTCAACACTTTCTCATGTTATGGTGGGTCTTACTTTGCAACTATTGCAATTATTTCTTATATTTGTTGAAGACCTCTGAACTTGGTTGGGCTATCAATGCCTACATAATCCATGATATTTCTTACATATGTCACTGCCTACTGTTCAGAGTATGTTCCTCTGTAGAATTGTCTTCTTCCTTTATCACGATCACCCCCGAGGGTGTTGCAGTTGTCTACATCAACACACCATTCATTTTTGAGTTACATGACATGAGCATGGGGCATGCCCACCTCATTTGTACACATTTTATTTTTACACACCTTATGGAAGGTTGGGTTCTACAGGTTCCCTTCTCCCTCCAATGGGTAACTCTTGACAATAGTACTATCCCTCTCTCTTACAATGACACTCTCAGTAGAAGAAACATTGATGAATTTTTGCTATATGTATGCTCCTAACCTCATCCATTAGGGGGCATCTGTTATCACTGAAATTTCATCCGCAAATGGTTACAAGAATCCAGCATCGTCAAATATTTATGAGGTCACCCATGGACAAAAATTACCACAAAATCATTTCCAAAGGGTCAAAAACTATACAACCAATGACAAAATTAAAGTGTGCTATGACTACATAGGGCGCACACACACATGCGCAAAATAGAAACACAAGAAAAGTGCACATGCGCCTGATGTGCGACTATGGTTGCTAAAATCTAGGCACATATGAGAACGACGCATTTATGAGATTGGTCGGCCTCCCACCCACTTCTGGTTCAGCTTCCAAGTTGATTTGACACTTAATTCTGGATTGGATCCGACCAGGTGGCTAGTCAAAGACCTAAAAATGCCCTAATTAGCCTGTTTTCACACTACAAGCTAGTTGCACAATACCTCAAAGAGGTGCTATAAAACAAGGCCATGGGTGCACTTCATTCTTAACGAATTCAATAGCAAAGTTATGTTGCTACTGTTCTCTTGAGGAATCCTCTATTATCATCAAGAGTATACTAGCACCATTACATTGGACAATCCATCTCACCCCTTGAGTGGATTTGCAAGGAATTCTTTCACCATTTTCATTCAAAGTTGTAAGAAGAGCTTATTTGTGGAGGTCCAAGAGCCCTCCCTTGGAGGAAGAAGGGACTCATAGTCCTCTTTCTTCTTAGTGTTTTCTTTCACTGATATAAACCTTACCATTGGTGACATGAGTCTTATTGGTCTTTTTGTTCTTATGTCCCTATGCTCATTAGTTTAGTTGTTATTTTATTTGTTAGTTTAATTCTTAGTTGTTCTTTTATATTTCTTTCTCTAACCCTTTTCCTTACAGTTGTCCTTCTTAGAAAACCCAACTAAGCTTGCAAGCACCTCTATTTTTCTCATCGAGGTGGCATAAGAGGCACAACACTAATGCTAAGCCGGTCCGATAGAAGCTTCATCCAGTCAATCCTAGGAAAGCAGTAGCTATCAAAGCTAAAGTAGAGAAACTGCTTAAGGCAGGTTTTATCTACCCCATTCACTTGAATCAATGGGTGTCAAACCTCGTTCCAATCGATAAGAAATAGGGTATGATTCACATTTGTATGGACTTCCGTGATTTAAACAAGGCTTGTCCAAAGGATAATTTCCCCACACCATTTATTGACTAGATAGTCAATGAATGTGCAGGATGCGAGGCCTTTTCTTTCATGGATGGTTTTTCAGGATAAAAGAAAATACAAAGCAAACCCGAAGACCAACACAAAACCACTTTCATTTTTCTATGGGGTACATTCGCTTATCGGAAAATGCCTTTTGGTCTGAACAATGTTGGAGCTAACTTTCAGTGGGCCATGTCTTTCACTTTCCATGATCTCAAACATATATTTAAGGCTTACCTTGTTGACTTAGCATCACGATCGTGTAAGAACTTTGATCATCCTATGCACCTCAGACTCATCTTTGAGTGATGTCGCTACTACCGGATTCGGTTGAATCCAAACAAGTGCAGTTTTTGCGTTACGTGAGGTCATCTGTTAGGTTTCATAGTTTTGACAACGGGGATCATGGTCGATCCTATCAAGGTTGAGGCAATAGTTCAGTTTCCTCCCCCGCATACGATCCTTCAACTTTAGAGTTTGTAGGTTAAAGAAAACTTCTTACAGTGTTTCATCGCAAACTATGCCGAGATCACAAAGGGCTTTATGTGTTTACTCAAGAAGGACATCCCTTTTCATTGGGACGAAGCTTCTCAACACTCGTTTGATGCTTTGAAATGCAGCCTCACATCTCCCCCTCTGCTTCGGCCACCAAATTATAATAAAGACTTCTTATTGTACTTGGTTGCAGTAGAGTCGACGATCGATATGGTCTTGGTTTAGGAAGATGATGTGTTTTCCGAGTACGTGATCTATTATCTGAGTCGAGGCTTGGTTGGATCGAAACTTAATTATTCCCACATCTAAAAACTTGCATTGGCAGCAGTTCATGTTGTCCAATGGTTCTGTCATTATATCTTGTTCTGAAAGACCACCGTCATTGCCATTGTGAATCCATTTCAATACGTGTTGACACGACGAGTAATTGGCAGAAAGATCAGTAGATGGATATTTGTCCTCCAATAATTTGACTAAGATTTTGTTTCAGAAAAACCAAAAAGTCATTGGTCTTTGCGGAACTCATATCGGAACTTCCGGTCGAGTTAGGTGATGTTGTGCTCGAAGAATTGCCTATTAAAGGAGACATGTTGTTGATCATGTCTTCGGACCCCTGGTATGGAGATATACTTGTCTATCTCTAGACTTTGAAATGCCCCACCTATGCTTCTCATGATGAGCATCGTTGTATACACCATCAGGCCAAGAACTATCTTATACTCGAAGATACATTGTATCGTCGAGGCATAGATTCCATCCTTCGTCGATGTCTCACTCATGAAGAAGCATAAATCATCCTTAACAATTTCCACACTGGATCATGTGGTAGTCATATGTTTGGGTTGGCAACAACCCAAAATATCTTATGCGCTGGTTACTTATGGCCGACATTAATCAAAGATTGTGTTGAATCGCTCAAGAAGTGCCACCCGTGTCAAATCTTCTCTCGGAAGATGAGGGCACACCCTGCTCCTATGTTTCCCATCATTATAGTTGGTCCTTTCACCAAGTGGGGGATTTATTAAACAACATGCAACCCCCCTTCAACAAGGGGGCACCATTATATAATCATAGCAATAGACTACTTTACAAAGTGGGTTGAAGTTATGACAACCTTCAAGGATGATGGAGAGACAACAACTCTCTTTTTGTTTAACCATATTATAGCAAGGTTTGGTGTCCCGAGAGAGATTGTCACTAACCATGGCAGTGACTTCCAAAATAAAATGATGATTGAGTGAACATCAAAGCTTGGGTTGAGGCAAGAAAATTTTTCACCTTACTACCCTCAAGCGAATGGTCAGGTGGAAGCTGTGAATAAATCCCTCAAGAATATTTTACAACGAACGATCAATTCAACCAAGTCAAATTGGCATTTGATGTTGTACTCTACATTATGGGCCTAATGAACGTCTGTTAAGACAATTGATTTCTCACCTTTTCAACTCGTTTACGGGTTGGAAGCAGTTTTAACCATAGAATGCCAGATCCCCTCTTTAAAATTGGCAGTACAGTTATTTCCAGATGCTTCACCACTTGAAGAGTGGTTATTACATATCGAACAACTTGATGAGCAGCGTCGAGATGTATCCTTGGCCAACGAGGCTCACAAACAAAAATTTAAGTGTTAGTATGATCGATCTGTTCTCCCTTGGATTTTTTCTGAAGGCAACCTTGTCTTAGTCTATGACCAGGACAAGGATCCCCTAGGGGAAGGAAAGTTCAAACCCATGTGGTTTGGACCATTCATTATTAAAGAGGTTCTTAAAAAAGGGTCTTATTGTCTGGTTGACTTTGAGGGAAACACTTTGGCTGAGCGTAGAAATGGGCTCTATCTCACGAAGTATTACTCATAGGTGGGTCGCCTTCAGTAAATTCTTGTAACATATGTATAGTATTTGTACCTTTGTTTTTCTTACTTTTTGTCTTTTGCGTTTATGCAAGTGTCGTTTTTGATGACATTCTTTTCACTATGGTAGATGTCAAGTGAATCAGAGGTGTTCATGGGGTTTCGGGATGGTACTATTCGACACACTCAGAGGCTTGCTTCCGTAGCTTGGGTGATTTTTACACCTCAAAGCAAGTTGCTATCCTTAGGAGGTATATGTTTAGGTAATGCTACAAATAACATTGTCGAATACAGTGCAGTCATAGACTTTCTTTGTGATGCTTTGTCGCATGGTATCTCTCACCTCCGGGTCTACTTAGATGCTCAACAGGTTGTGTCTCAATTAAATGGTGTTTACTGCATTTACGACCCTACCCTACACTGACAGTTCCTTAGGGTACGTCTCTTAGAACAAAGTTTTGATTACATTACTTACATTCATGTTCCTAGGAGATTAAATCACATCACTGATACTCTAGCTAATCATATATTAGATTGGCATTTTGCACACATGTAAAGGCAAAAAATAGACACACACACACACACACACACACATATATATATATATATATTGAAAAATGTATCAGAGTATAGTGTGGGCACGAACGCCTCAAAATTATACATAGTAGGATTCATGGGGCTTATTCCCTCAAAAATGTACAAAAGTTCTCACGACACATAAACAATCCAACCTAGCTAAGGGCGGGGCCTGTTGGCCCGACTGTAGTGTACAACAACGTTTGCCAAACACCAAAAAAGTTGGACCCAAGTCTGTGGCACCCCAACTACATGAGGCTGCATAGAGGGTGGTGGATCCTCAATCTCCGTCATAGGCACAACACGAGTAAGAGCGGTAAGGTTCCTCTCTACCCGCCTCAAAACTCTCTCATCCTCCCCAGGTTGAGGCCGCCCTGCTGCTCCTGCCAGTCCGATGACTCTGACTTCTCCCTCCTATGGAAGAGGACGTCATCTAGTCCTCACAAAATTAGTCAGACACACTGGTCCCACGTCTTCACATAACAAACAAATCATTGTCAGATACTCTGGTACTAAAAAAAGAAGAAAAGAAATGATATATATAAAATGAAATAAATATCAAAAACTATGAAAATTGAAAACTTACCCAACTCTCCTCGCACTGATCTGGGAGGAACAACCATATCCGGGTCTCTAAAAAAGTCGATACCAGCATATGGGTAGTCTTCTATCATTAGAATCTAGCAAGACCACCAGTCGAAGAACTTGTCATCTAAGGCCTCCACGGTCCTTCCACCACCCTGACACGGAAAAAGTGTCGCCCATATACATAGGACTGGGAATGTAGATGTGTGCCCTCATACTATCTCTTGACGGATAATACTGGGCACCCTCTCGAAGAAGAATGCACAAAGTATGGTCCCAAAGCTGAAGTTTTTGTGCCTCCACATGCGACACTCAGTCAAATTCCTTTTCATGTAGTCAAGTAATGTCGTGCTCCAATCAAACACATGTGAATTCAAACACTGCACCGCACAATGCATATGCACCCAGGACACTTGGTGAAGTGTAGTGGATCCAGTGATCTTCCCAATCAACAGTACTATCACTTTCAGTGATAGGTTAGAGATCTTGTTGATCGACCCCTGTGTGCCCAATTTGTTAGTCCCTGCCTCACAATGGAGCCCAATCAGCTTCGCTATGTTATGAGGCCCTGAAGGAAATGTGTGGAAGTTGACTAGTTCCCATTCCTCGAGAGGCCAGTCAAGAAGTATATGTCCTCTGTCATCAGAGTCAATGACTAACCTTCAAGCATGAAGGCCTCTGCATCCAGGTGCAAATAATCTATCAATGCGTTCAATAGCCTCGGTTGTGCCCACATGAATGGACACTGTTAGAATTTCAATAGCCTTCATTGAGTCAATGCAACAGTCACACCAGTGTCCTCATCAACCAAAATTTCAATGTCTTCATGCTCTCTTTCCCTCCAGTGAACATACATCCTACAAGTACCCGTTCAAGAGGGCAATTAGATCTTGCTTTTTATTTTTTTCACAAAATTGGGGGCATACGCGGGCTGTAGTGGTGACAGTCATGTATGCATGTGTGCAGTAATTCATCTGCATGTGATAATACACATGTTGTCCCAAGAAAACCCATGTATGCCTAGGGCCGAACCTTTTTAAAGGTCAACGCCCCCCCCCCCAAAATGAAATAAAATGCATAAAATAAAAATTGAGATGAAAGAGGAGTGAATTTGTACTTACTTGGTCCAATCAGAAGTTCGTTTCGTCCACTGAAGCTCCCAGAATCAACACTTTTATCAAAGGGGTGTTTTTGGCTCTAGAGTCAATTTCCCAAATCAACAATGGTGATAATGAGCTGACAGCTTCTATTTATAGATTTTTTGGCCCCTTTTTGTCATTTTTTGGACACCCTTTTCATTTTTTCTAAACTGAAAATCATTTAGCATGGTTTAGGAGTTTCTTTGGGAAGGTTACGATAGAGGTCACTTCGGGTATCGGGAACCTTTGGGAGATTTGGGTCACTTTTGAAGGTCCTTTGGTAATTTTTTTTTTTTTTTTTTAACTTGAGAATTTAAGTTAGGATTCCACCTCCACTTTTTGTATCTCGTTGTCTTTATCACTTTGCCATAGGATAGAACCCATCAAGTTGCGACACATAACCATCTTTGATTCTTTAGAAGTGTCGTAATGCCGTGGTAGAGCCTTCCCCTTCATGGATGCTCTAGCTAGATTCTGCTTGCATTTTTAGGATCCATGTTGTTATTAATGACTATAGGATCGGGAGTCTTGTCCTGATTATGAGTTTGAGCCTCATCTGCATGATTTTTTATCACTCTTGACCTCACCCTCGGGACTCCCAAAATTTTAAATGGGTCTTATTTTAAGCCTTTTTCAGACCCTCTAAAACATGAAAAGATTGTCGAGCGATCTTGTTGTCTTTCATGCTCGTTAAACTGAAAGTTGAAGGCATGTCTGTCCGGTGGTAGTTTACCCCTTTTTCAGTCTAGATGATCAACTGTACGAACAAAGCTATACTATAGGAACTTCATTTCCCTAGAAGAGTATCCTCACGTATAATTTTACCCCTTTTTCGGGCATGGGCGAATAAATTTACGAAAAAGGCACCCCCATAGAGTCCATAGTTAAGCTCTTTTCAGACTCCCTAAAATTGAAAAGATTGTCGAGTGACCTTGTTTCTTCACACGCATTAACATGGCCAAGGAGAACAACCTTTACAGAGTCCATAGTTAATATTTTTTCAGACTCCTTAAAAATGAAAAAATTGTCGAGTGACTTTGTCTTTATCACACTTGTTAAAATGGTTTTGAATAGACATCTGGTCGATGGTAGTTTACCCCGTTTTTGAGCTGACTAGAATATATTCAAAAAAGGTACCCCAATGGAGTCTCCTTTTACTCTTTTTCAGACTCCCTAAATATGAAAAAATGTTGCGCTTACCTTCTCTGGGCTCATTAAACTTACATCGAAGGACATTACCATGGTGTGTCCTATTAAACTGCATTCACATACCCATGTATTTGGCCTAATGCCACCTCCATGTTGCCCTCAACTGAACCATTTTAAGCATGCCTTATTCGCAAGCCCTGTAGCACTTTGCCTCTCCATCTTGACAACTTTGGCCCATAGAGGTTTTTTTCGACTGTCCCTTTTCCACATATGTCCCTTTTCTATGAGCATCAATGTGTTCCTTGCACCTGGACCTAGTATGATTGCGACACTTCTTCCTCCTTTGTAACGTAAAATTATTTTATTATTTTTTCCAAGATTTTAAAAAATATTAAAAATAAAAAGGCAAAAAAATCAAATATACCCTAAAAAGAGGAAGGGAAAAGTATTTTCTTTTTGTTGGCATCACAATGAGTCACCCTTTGACAAAGCACATCTTTCCATTTGTTTGTCAAAGATCTGGGATATAGTATGACCTTAGGAAGCTGTTCTCATAGAGTTTTGTCCTCCTCCATTTGGTTATTCTTCCAAACATATAGAGAGTTGGCGTTGCATCCTGCATCATCAACTTATGTCAATATCATGATGTCTGAGTCTCATCATTTGTCGAGATACTATCTGTTGTAGGAAAATCTGCCTGCGGACAAGTAGATCGACCTCTAAGGCTTGACCTTAACCCTAGACAGAAAAGTGCTTATCATGGACACTGAATTTCTTTCGAATCTATCTAAGCCTAATGCATGAGAAGGAAGAGTAAC
>SNQJ01S0003039.1:534963-547230 GCA_010110895.2 Picea sitchensis
TTAAAATGAGAGAGCCTTGCCTCTTATTTATACTCTCCAAGTAGCTTCCTTAAAAACATCTTCTAGGTCACTTGGCCCCACTTTCCTTATTTTAGGGTTAACCCACTTCTAATTTATCCATTAAATTAATTATTGAAATAATTTATTTTGTATTCACTTTGAATTATAATACACTCATTAATTCACTTTATTATTTACCTTTTAAAATCTCTTAAACCACTTTGACTAGTTTGACCTTTTGGGGCTTCTAGATGACATATGAGGGTCCTCCAACTTCGTAAGGCCATAACTCTCAAACCGTGACGAGTTATGTGATGTTCCACATACCACCAAAAATGGAATGACATGTAATATCCATATAGAATAGTATTATCTAAAAATATATCATAACTCATACCATTATCCATCAAACAAACTTGGGTTCATTACCCAAACCCGGGGTCTCCAACTTCTCATGGCCATAACTCTCTAATCGTGAGGAGTTATGTGACGTTCCAAATACCACCAAAATGGAATGACAAGCACTATCCATCTAGGATAGTTTATCTAACAAATTCATTGTCCTTCATCTCATTATTCCACAATTAAGCATGGGTTCTCTTCCTCCACAAAACGTCTTCCCGTGAGGGCTTTCACCATAAGGGGACCACTTTGGAGTTCATCCATATTTACTTCTTATCAACCATGACAAGACAATAATGAGTCATATTCACATCAAACAATATTGGTTCCATTACCCAAACCTTTGTGCTGCGGGGATTTCTTAAAGGGTTGACATTAATGACAATCAACCTTAGTCAATAGAAGAATGGGTCCCATAGAAGGTGGCACAACTAGAAGGAGTGATCCAACAGATTCAGAAGTGCATCACAGACTTGTAACTTCACACTATGCCTGAGACCCCTCAACAAATAAGAGATCTAAGAGAGGAAACTACTCGTAGCGCAGTTGACTGATTAAAAGCCTTTGCTTTGGAATACAAGCAGTTGAGCTCCAGAAGCGCTTAGACGTATGAAAACCTCATGGAAAATCTATATCTACAGGCATTAGAGTCACAACTACAACACGCAAAGATGGAGGCATACACATTACAGGCACAGCTAAAGGCCTTGTCACCAGTCGAGAGAATGAAGAGGTTTCCATAGCAACACATGGCCCAGCAACAGGTACAGATGCTTCAGAGTAAAGTAATGGAAGTATCTCAATGACTTCAACCAATGCAAGAAAAGGCATGCTAATTGTTCAATGAAGTTGAAAACCAAGGAGTAGAATTTGAATAGGTTGTGAGTATAACATAACAACACCTAGAGGGACTAGTCAGTGATGCACTCATCCAGGAGTTCACTGAACAAGAGGTCGTTGCACTGCAGCAGGTTGAAGCAGCTTGAGCCAAGCTCAAGGCATTCGAAGTATAATTGCTCAGACTAGAGTGACTCAAGACGAGTCATAGGTGAGTGTGGGGGGCATGTTGTCCCTTGACCAAGTTTTGAAGTTACTTGGTCATATTTGACCATTTTTGGGACTTTGAAAGCTTGTCAAATATGGAGCACCAGAAGAAGAAGAGATCAAGGGATCTCGGTGCACTTTAGGGTCCCTTTTTGGGTTTTGGGACAATGTAATGGGAAAGGGATGTCGGCCCATGGTTTTACCCACGTTTAGGCTCACTTTTGTAATTTATAAATAAATATCTAGGCACCTAGTAAAAGGGGCTTTTATCTGTGTGATGTAAGCTATGTGCTAATAGTCTATGTAAGTGTTATGTGCATGACTATAGAAGGTTTACAGAGCTAAGTGCAAGCTGTTGTAGAAGTTATAAAAGGTGTTGTGTTGTAAACACAAGGAAGAAGGATCTAGGAACCTACGCAGATCTTCTGTCCTATGTGAGGAAGGGTTTTTGGTGGCTTTGTCCCTGTAATTGATTGGAGACGCTCATAAAGAAGAAGAGTTGGTGGATGTAGCCCCAGGGTGGGGGTGAACCACATAAATTTGTGTGTTATGCTCTGTGCTTTGACATAATTTGTTTATCTCTGCTTTGGCTAACTGCTTTTATATATTTAGATAGGTCTACTTATTCTTTATGCTTCAATAGATGTATATGAATAGTAGATCTGATATGTATGAAGATGCTTAGTGTTGAACTACTATATCTAACCTGTTTTACTGTTGCTAAGTGCTAAATGAATACTATGATGCTCTGTGTTATCTGCGAAGTATAATAAGGGTTGAATATTGATGAATAATCGATGTTGAGTGTTTTGTAAGCAATATAATCATAGATCTGTGTCCCAGCTAAGTTTGCAGACACCTGAGTCTTGCAACCACCCTTGCCTCTACCTCGGGTGAGACTTCATTTTCTTCGTAGGTGTTGTCGAAAGGGTCGGTATTTAGGGTTTTATTGGTGTGTTGTTGTAGCGTTGAACCCTGGGTCTACCCCTGTGCCAACAAGATCCAAACTTAATCTAAAATTCAATGATCATGAGAAAGGAGAAATTTGAAGAGAAAATTGAAAATATGAAGAAATCATCGGCCAAAAAATTTGACAACATGGTTGAGTATACTTATGATGACTTTGATAATTGGCTTGTTGAGTATAAAAACAAAAATGAAGACGTTGAGAATACATTGAAAAATTTATCTATTTATCATAGGTAAATTGAGAGTGAATTGCTAAGTATCAAAATAAAGTAAGAAGTAAGTATTTCCCCATTAAGGGAATATATTCAAGAATGGTTAAACAAGGCTATAACTAAAATTGTTGAATTTCCAATGGAAGAGGTTATAACTTGCCACATAATAGCAACAATAAAAGATATAAAAGACACAATGAAAAGAAAATGAATGAGAGAGATATCATAATATTAAGTCCATATTGATTACATACCTTCTTCCTTATCATATTTCATACAATTATATTTATTCTTTCATTGGAAAAGTGTAACAGAATTCTGATAACTTCCTCCTTGTCTTCTTTCCATATCTTGTTGCTCGTGCTCCACTCCATGTCCTTCTCTTCATAAAAATTATTTTTATGGTCCACGGGAGCCCCAATTCCATTCCATTAATTGGAAAACACCTTTAAATTTCAAGCATTGTAACAAACATTACAATTTTTTAGAAATCCCAAAGAACTAAGTCGAGATTGGTTTTGATTGTATTTTATAACTCTGAGTCTTGAGTATATAATATTTGAAGTCAATCTATCAAAATATTCTTTTGAGCTTAATAAGTAGTACTCTTTGAAAGTTCTCTTGTGTTATTGGAGCATTTATTTTATTTGAATGTGATCAGAATTTGTATTAAACTGTGATGGATGTGAGGATTTTATTACTTTCTATATTGTGTGGTGTTTGAGGTTCCTTGTCCACTTCTCAAGAATTATCCTTATATAAATATTTTATTTTTAGTATTTTTAATTTTATAGAGCCATAAATAGTTGGATTCATTCATTTGACATAGTCCTATATTATTTTTGATATAACATATTCAAAGAAAATCATAACACAAAGAGGAGTACCACCTCTTTAAAAATCCAAGGGGATTCATATCATCCTCAGATTGTCATTTCGGTCTTGACAAATTAAACCATCAAAAATACCATACCCTATTTTCCACCTTCACTCCCATGTGACTTCTAACCCTCAATCCTACAACCCTCAATTTGCACCTCTATCTTCCATGTTACACCATTCATGATTTATTATTTTACTAGGGTTTACACTATTTTTTTACTGAGTCCTATACTTAGTCATTTTTCAAGTGACGCGAGAGTATTGTTGTGAGAGTCCAACATGTTCCTCATGTCTTGTGTCCCACATTTGAATCCCTTCCTCATACTTAGGTTTTTTTACTTAGCATTCTCGTAACTCCACAAACACTTCATTTAATTTTTTAATATTATTTCTTATCCTAAGTTTATTCCCCTTTTGATGGACCTACCATATTGGGAAATGTGGTAGTGATGTAGACCTATCTATGGGTGAAACATGGTAGTGATTTGGAACTATTCCTAGGTTACATGTGGTATTAAGGTGGACCTACCCTTGGGTGACACATGGATGTGATGTGTCAATCATTCATAGGTTGATTGGGCAATCACTGGGCGATGATTGGGTGATCAAAATATTACCAAGGCATGAATTTTTCTAAGGCATGAGAGATACAATAAGGATTTCATAAGTTCTTCTATTTCACACATGAAAGATAAGGGAGGTTTATGCATTATAAACACTAATTATTCACCCCCCACAATGCATGTGGGATTAAGAAAGGAGAAATCAAATCAAGGGACAATCTTTTCCCATTAACCAAATCAACAGTGGTTTGAAGGAATATTCAACAATACTGAGAAATATTGCCTACTTTTTCATTTTACCTTCATCCATATTAAGCACACATATTAATTATTCAATTAATAAATATATGATGAACAACAAACCCTTATGACCACAAAATTTTATCATGGAACCCAACAGGGAAAACCACCAACTCTTTTCTCATTAATAAAAAGTTATTTTACAAAACTGTTTTCAAGCTACAACTTGATGGAGAGACATTCCCCAAGTTTCTTAAGCTACAATTAAAAGGATGTTGCCACACCCCATTTCCCAGCTACAACTGGAAGGATGCACCCACACCCTCATTCACCAGCAACAAATGGTAGGAGGCTTCAACCCCTTGTTTAGTCAGCCATAACTGACAAGGTAGCACCAAATCCCTCTGTTCACCAACACCAAATGGTAGGAGGCTACGACCCCCTGTTTAGCCAGCTACAACTAACAAGGAAACACCAATTCCCTTGCAGGCTCCAACCTACCCTTGCACCACCCAACCACCCTTAGTTTATAATGAAATTCATTCTCTTATGTACTTCACTAAATTTGACTCATACATCCATTGTTGTATTTCTACTTGTCTGCTACAACCTTTGCTTGTATTGTATTTTGTATCAAGTACTGGATTGCATAACTGTTGCTCTGTATTCTTTTGTTCTTGATCTTCAATAAGACATTGACAGGCAACTTAGAACAAACAATTCTTCATCTTGGACTCTGCTCCTGTTCTCAATCTTCTAATATGAACCACAAAGACACTTTCTTCTCACTACTTTTTCTCATTTATATAATCTTCAAACTCGTGTGAAATTTAAAAAACATTATGTCCCTTCATTTGAACCATTGTACCTTTTCATTTAAAATGATAATCTAAACTCTAATTAATATCATTTTTCCTTTTTTATTCATTATTCATGTTTTTCATGATTTAACTCTCTTTTAATCATGACTGTGTATCGGTTCATTTTTTTCATAAATTGATCACAGTCATGGATCAATTTAATCCTCTATAATCGATCCCTAATCTTTGTTATATTTACATAGACCAGATTCTATGAAGGCGCTTCCTTCAAACCATCACATATGACCATGCATTACAGAACCACAGGATTTACCAAATTAATTGTCATGATTCAATATTCTCATGAGATGAATGGCTGACGGGATTTCGACACTTCGACCTTCGGGTTTTCATGAATTACAACATTACAAAACTCCCATTTACGATATCGCCGATACAATTGGATGGTTCAAGTTTATATTTGTGGAGACAAATCAATGGTCATCTTTAACCTTACAC
Source organism: Picea sitchensis (assembly GCA_010110895.2). NCBI lineage: Eukaryota > Viridiplantae > Streptophyta > Pinopsida > Pinales > Pinaceae > Picea > Picea sitchensis. The sequence continues at coordinate 540,595 of SNQJ01S0003039.1, forward strand.
TCATCCTTTCACTGCTAAATCCGATGGCTATGAATTAATCAAGCGTTGAGATGGATGGCCACCATTTACTTCGTGACTTCGTCTAATAATCTTACACTATCCTTCCACTATATTAGATCAATGGTTGAGAATGCTCCTGAAGTGATCTTCAGATTGGATGACTCATGTCCACTTCAAAGTTTCGTCATTCGAGACTTCAGGACTCTGTCCTTCGTGACTTCAACCCTTAGTCCCTTCGACACTTCATCATTTCGGCCTTCACAACTTCGGCCATTTAGCCTTTCATAATTTGGGACTTTGGGACTTTGGGCGAGGAATTATGGTAAAACTCTCGAAGAAAAACTCTTGGTTGGACGTAACTTCTTACATCACTTGATGACATGTCACTAGTCAAGTGGATGCCACATGTCACTTTGATTCGTGATTTGCATGTACCTGATATGTCAATTCAGCTTGACACTTGTCATTCTCTGACATTGCCATGTGTCCTTGCTGATGTAGACTGTTGATGTGGTTTGTCATATGTCCTTCTCAAATCAACGGTCCTTGTTCTCCCTTTGATCAACGACTGTGATCAAGTCGTGAGTTTGCGTTTCATGAATTCTCACGAATATCTTTTTGACTTCTTCATGCTTCGAGTCAGTGAAATGATGACCCTTCACCAAGTTCCCTCCTTGAAAATGGACGGTCATGATCTTTTCGAAACTTTTCTTGTGCACCTTCCTCTAGATCCAATGGTTTGACAAGAACTCGGGTTTGATCTAACGACTGATGGGTATTCGAATATTTGAAATCACAACCTCTTTACCTTGATTATCCTATTTTATCTTGATCAATGGTCGAGATCTCTCCTTCTGATCAATCCCTGAGATCATGTCGCGACCTCATTTTCCGCGGTTTCATGCAACTCTGCCTTTGACTTTCCTGATATGCGAGTCAACGAAATTCCAATCACTTGCAACATGTCCTCTTGATCCAACGGATCAGATCATTTTGCTGCTTTGGAGTGTTAACTAATTCCTGTGTTTATCCTCCTTGCATATCCACTGGATCCGACGGCTGATGGGTATTCTTGAATCAGATCAACGATCACAATCTTTCAATGGTCCTCAAGCCCACGGTCACACAAATGACTGATGTGCATTGTATCAGATGATCAACATAGTCAAACTCTTGATCAGACGACTGCTAAGGCTTTTCGCATTTTCTACACATTGATCAACTGTTCAATATTTTCACTGATCTCAATGACATCTCTACAGTCTATTCTTCCTCCATAGCTTTTGATCAATGAATCATTGTTGATCCTATCATGATCAACAATAGACATGAAATACTTCTATACTTCTAAGCTTTGATCTTCATACAGTTCGCTCCTCCTCGTGAGCTTGTGTTGTCTATCTCTCCATATAGTTTGACATCTTATGCTGACTGATATACCTATAGATAGTTTTGATCTTTCGACTACCTATTCTCTCTTCCTCCTGAGCTTGAATTATCGATTTGTGCATTTGTTATCTTCTTGCTGACTGATATACGGTTGACATCAATGACAATGTCATCTGTCATTTAACAATAGATCACCACTTCAACTGTTGACATCAATGACAATCTCATATGATGTACTTCATCATTACAGATCATCACTTCGACTGTTGACATCAATGCCAATATTTCCAACAATCTCCCCCTTTGTCATTGAGGTCAACACACTAACTTCATATACAAAACTCCCCCTCTGTTGATGCTTTCCTTTTATGATTTTTTCCTTTATATGAAGTTTCTCTCCCCCTTTGACATCAATGGCAAAGGGTTTCTTCTCTTATGATATTTCAGTATAATTACTTTTTTGGCCACTCGTAAAGCTCTGTATGTTACTGATCAGACTGAACTTGGGTAACTCTTCAACTTGGGTAAATATTCCTATGAACATGCTCTGGTAGTCATAGATGAATGAATCCCCCTGTCAATATGATCTTTCTCTTCTTCTGAATATTCTCCCCCTTTGTTTTTGAAAAGGTAATTTTTCCTGACAAGGTTTCTTCCCTGTTAATTTACTAACTTTGTATCTCAGTTGATTGGCAATTTTTGTGTTTCATATTCTTTAAACAACCCTTGGTTCTGTCCATCAATTCTCATCGATCTCTAACTAGGATACCAATTTTTTATTTATTTTTATATCATCCACCTTGACATCTGTACTCTCAAAAATATTATGTATCCTAAGATTGTAACATTTGTATGCTTTCTTAGTAGAATCATATCCAAGAAGGATACCTTCATCATATCTAGCATCACATTTTCGAAATTCTCATCATGCCTTTTGATGTAACCCTTACTTCTAAAGACTTTGAAGTATTTTACCAAATGAGCTTTTCCAAAATAGGGTTCACAAAGAGTTTTACTACTATTAATCCCGAGATGACCTCTGTTCAATATGAGTATTGATGTGCTTACAACTTTCCTCCAATATCAATACTAATTTATGGAATATCCATCATATAATTTTCTTCATTAAGCATAGTCTTTGTAGCTTTCTTGGACATAGATCACCTTTTTTTTTTTCTTTTGGAAGGAGTTTTAATGTACCATTTAAAATAGGATTGAAATATTTCTGATGTAATCATCACTCAATTATTTTTGTTGTTATACCGTTGGAGATTCATCATCAACATCATTATTATGTGCACCGTAAGCTTCTTTATTCTTGTCTTGAGAATATTCCTTATTAGTAGTTTCATCCTCCAAACTCCTATCATTAACTTCATCAGTTTCAGGAACAATATTCTCCTCATCTTTCTTGTTTGCTACTTTAGAATTTTTTTTCCATGTCTTCTTATTTACTCTTGTTGTCATATTGTGTGAAGCATTTCTTATTGGATACCTTCTTGAGTTCCAGTAGTTATAGGCTTTGTGGCCATATCCACCACAACTATAGCATCTCATAGTGTAACAATGTGCAACAATATGTCCAGGATGATTGCAGTTCCAACATATTATATTGTTGTTGAACCTACCAGCTTGTTTTCTTCCATGATTCCTACAATCCAAGGCTTTATGACCATATTCATTACAAGAAAAAAATATATTATTAAAGAAACTCTCATACCTTCTTTGATTCATCCATGAAGGTGTCTCTCTTCTGAGCTTGATTTGAGGTGTATGAGTAGCTTCTGGATGTATTCCTTGATCTGATATTCTAAGTTTTGTAGTGTTTCTTTTATTCATTGAACATGAAGAACCCACATCATACTTTCTTTCCCTTTTTATAAAAGAAAGACTTTCATCATACCTGTCTTCACTTTTTACAAATGAAGGACTTGCATCAAGTTTCTTGATATTACTAATTTCTTCCTTGTTCTGGCCAAGACCAGTTTTGTCATATGGTGATCTCTGACTATCCAAGATCTCTTCCAGGGTCATGGATTTGTTCAAGAACTTGATTTGGGTGTCTAACTTCTCAACCTTATTTCTAAGATTCGCAACTTCTGCTTCCATCTTATGAAAATATTCTTCCTTTTTGTCCAATTGGTTGCTTACTACCTCTTCTCTCCTTTTGGCTTCTTCAAGTTGGATTTTAAGATTGACATAGTCTTCCCTTTTTTAGATCTACAAGGTTTTTGCTTGAGACATCATCTTCCTTCTTTTATTCTTTTGCTTGACTGATTTCATTTTTCAGTCTCTTGATCTCCTCGTATTTCTCTTCTAACTTATCATCCTGCTCATATTTATCTTTTTACTATCCTTGAGCATTTCCTTTATTTCCAAGACATGCTTTTGACTCTTTTCAAGAAATTCTTGAGTGTAGTCATGAATATAGCTATAGTCTGATTCATTATGGTCATAGAGGTATTCAGAGAGACTCCATTCAACCTTTTCTTTGGCCTTTGATATTTTTTCTTCTTCTTCTTCCATGGGATAAATGCTAACAAAATATTCTATTATTGTATTTGAATCTTCTTCTCTACTTGCAGGGGATAATTCAATATCAACATTATTGCAATCGGAAGATTGTGGAGAGTATTTACCTTTATTGATGGCCAAGTCTTCTCTTTTGATTTCATACATCTTCTTGGGAGGATGAGTAGATTCTTTGAAGGTATCATCACTAGACATGTCATCTTCAATATCAATCTGAGTAATAGGACTTGATCCCTTAATTATGTGTGCGTGGTCATATCCAAGGCCATATTTGTTCGAGGGAGATCTTTGTAGATTGGGAACTTTATTAAGGGCTTCAATCCTTTTCTTTAATTTTTCAACAGGCTTAAGTTGATCCTTTAGTTGTTTACACCTTTGTTTATATTTTCTTAGTTCGTCCAAAGAACTTTCAAGCTCAACTTCCATATTGACTGCTTCTTCAATGTCTGAGTATTCTTCAAAAGAATCTTCATCACTAGAATTGTTGTAAACTAAACTTTGTTCTGATTGAAATGCTTCATTTGAATTCTCATCTGAGTAGAGGCCTTTTAATTTTTCCCAGAGTTCTTTTGCAGAGTTACATTCACCTATCTTATCTTTGATATCATCAGGTAATCCATCAAGGATTGAATTCATTTCCATTGAGTTAATTTTATTGGATTTCTTTTGAGCTGGAGTCCTTACTCTATTTGGTGGGAAATAATTAGTGATCACTGAATTCCATACATCATGTCCCAATGCCTTCAAATGACTTTCCATTCTTATACTCCAAAATATGTATTCTTATTTTCTAAGTATTGGAGTTCCATTCTTATTGTAAATATTTTTTCCATCCATGTGTGATTAATTTGATATTCCTTTCAGTTTGTTAGACCGTGCTTAAAGGAACCTTGCTCTGATACCAATTGAAGGAATATCCAGCTATACTTTGGGGGGGGGGGGTGAATCAGTATTGCCTACTTTTTCATTTTACCTTCATCCATATTAAGAACACATATTAATTATTCAATTAAGAAATATATTATGAACAAAAGATTTTATCATGGAATCCAACAGGGAAAATGACCAACTCTTTTCTCATTAATAAAAATTTCTTTTACAAAATTGTTTTCAAGCTACAACTTGATGGAGAGACATACCCCGAGTTTCTTCAGATACATCTGAAAGGATGTTTCCACACCCCATTTACCATCTACAATTGGAAGGATGCACCGACACCCTCATTCACCAACAACAACTAGTAGGATGCTTCAACCCCCTGTTTAGTCAGCCACAACTGACAAGGAAGCACCAACCCCCTCTGTTCACCAGCAACAACTGGTAGGATTCTACGACCCCCTGTTTAGTCATCTACAACTAACAAGGAAACACCAACTCCCCTACAGAATCCAACCTTCCCTTGCACCACCCAACCACCCTTAGCTTATAATGCAAATCATTATCTTCTGTACTTCACTGAATTTGACTCATACAACCATTGTTGTATTTCTACTTGTCTGCTGCAACCTTTTCTTGTATGGTATTTTGTATCAAGTACTCGATTGCATAATTGTTTCTCTGTCTTCTTCTATTCTTGAACTTCAATAAGACATTGAAAGGAACTTTAGAAAAAATAGTTCTTCATCTTGGACTCTGCTCCTATTCTCAATATTCTAATATGAACCACAAAGGCACTTTCTTCTCACCACTTTTTCCCGTTTATATAATCTTCAAACTGGTGTGAGATTTAAAAAACATCGTGTCCCTTCATTTGAACCATTGTACCTTTTCATTTAAAATGATAATATAAACTGTAATTAATATCATTTTTCCTTTTTTATTCATTATTCAGGTTTTTCATGATTTAACTCTCTGTTAATCATGACTGTGTATCGGTTCATTTTTGTCATAAATTGATCACAGTCATGGATCAATTTAATCCTCTATACTCGATCCATAATCTCTATTATATTTACAGAGACCAGATTCCATGAAGGAGCTTCCTTCAAATCATCTCATATGACCATGCGTTGCAGAGCCACGGGCTTTACCAAATCAATGGTCACAATTCAATCTTCTCACGAGATGGACGACTGATGGGATTTTGCCACTTTGACCTTCAGGTTTTTGTGACTTACAACATTACAAAACTCCCAATTACGATATCACTGATACAATCAGAAAGTTCACGTTTATATTTGCAGAGACAGGTCAATGGTCATCTTTAACCTTACACTCATCCTTTCACTACTAAATCCAATGGCTATGAATTAATCAAGCATTAAGATGGATGGCCACCATTTACTTCGCAACTTCATCTATCAAGCTTACACTATCCTTCCACTCTATTATATCGACATTTGAGAATTCTCCTGAAGTGATATTTAGATTGGATGACTCGTGTCCACTTCAAAGTTTCGTTATTCGAGACTTCAGGACTCTATCCTTCATGACTTAGGCCCTTCGGCACTTCGACATTTCAGCCTTCACGACTTCGTCCATTCAGCCTTTCGTCATTCAGGACTTTGGGACTTTGGGTGAGTAATGATGGTAAAACTCCCAAAGAAAAACTCTTGGTGTGACGTAACTGCTTATGTCACTTAATGACGTGTCACTAGTCGAGTGGTTGCCACGTGTCACTTTGATTCAAGATTTTCATGTACTTGATATGTTGATTCAGCTTGACACTAGTCGTTCTCTGACAATGCCATGTGTCCTTACTGATGTAGTGTTAAG
>SNQJ01S0003040.1:15731-37640 GCA_010110895.2 Picea sitchensis
CATTGGAGAGGGAAGGGACCCAAGTCCTCTTTCTCCATTGTGTATCTTTGGATTTCATCTATCAGACCAGCTTATACATTGGTGATATTGGTCCATTTTCATTTGTTTTTATTTTTCTTATGCTCATAGTTTCATTTAGTTTTTGTTTAATTCTTGTTAATAGATTTGTTGCTTTCTTTCTAACCTTTTACCATACAGCTGTCATGCCTAGCAGAGCCCAACTGGGCATGTAAGCACTCACTTTTTGCTCACACAGCGACGAGAAGAGTGCAAACAAAGACCTCACCTGCTTGTGCATGTTTGGCCTAGTTTCAGAGTTAGAACGATATTGTTCTAAGTTTTCTTCCATTTGATCACCCTTTATAAACAAATCGTGACATAAACTGATGGGTGTCGGGATCTTCTCCTACTACAATCCAGGAGTGACTTATGACGCTAAAACTTGGCATGTGATACACCATGCTTCTATATCAACTATTCAAATAGGTTTCAAAGTATATGGGGCCTTTGCCTCTTGTTGAGGTCTTGGTTTCAACTGATGGCATCTCTCTGTTGTGTGGAAAAATGAGATCTGGGAGTAGATTGATTTCTTTCCACTATAGTCATACGGTTCATGAGTTGATTATGCACCTAAACAAACTGAGTATTCATTTGGTCTATCTTCTGAGTCATGAGAGAAATCAGATTAGGAACATTGTTGTTGGAAACCTTCATCCTTGATTCTGTCTTGTTGCAAGGATACTGAAAAGGTTCTATTTTTGAATCAAGGAGATTCTATTCAATGTCGATACTGAATTATTTAGCCTCTACCAATGATGTGGGATTTTTATCTTTAAGAATGTATCAAAACTTCCCTTCAAAGGCATTCATATAAAGGAGCCGAACTGATGGTGCTGTAGGATGGTAATCTATTGGAATTTGATTGTACAACCTGTCAAATCTTGAAATGAATTCCTTTACCATTTCATTCTCCTTTTTCTTTATTTGCTTAAAATACCATCTGCTTCTAAATAAGGTAGAAAAATCATCATAGGGAGTCCTATGAACTAATCAAGACCTTCTTCAGTCGATGATGAAGTGAATAGTCTCATGGGCACATCTTCATGATCAATATCTTCATTGTCCATATCTCATACCATGACATAAATGTGGTCTTCAATAGTTATCACATTGTTTCATAGGAACTTTGGCAACCACTTGTTGACATCTGTCGGCATCTGGTTAGGGTAACCTTGGATATTGGCCATATTAAGGGGTTTGTAGAGGTATATTACCCAAGGGAGAGCCATTGGAGCAACGGGAAGGGATTTATGGAAAAGGGTTTTAGCAATGGGAGACTTGAGAGGAGGCCTTCTTTGGTAAACCTTAGAAGGCGTGAACCTCCTAGGGGGAAAAGGTTTGGGAAAAGAAGGATTCTGAGAAGGTGGAGTCGCCAGATGAGTTTCAAAATGAACTCATCAAGAAATGTGCAAAGGAAACGTTCATTGGGTGGAGTCACAAGGAAAGCTAAGGGAAAGGCTTTGGGATAGCTCACCAAAGTGTCGTTAGGGTACGAAGAAGATTCAAAATCTTCCCCGGGAACAATGCCAAAATGTTATAGCACAAGTTGTAGGTGGGGAAAATCTTGACCCAACCAAAAATAAAGTGATACAACTTGGGAATCCTACACCCAATGTCACCTCGATGTAGGTCCCGCACTTCAAGGGTGACGAGGTCACGCTAGGGAGGTGATCCTGGTGACCCTAGGGGGGTTTCAGATGGAGGTATATTGAAATGGAAGTGAAGCCCCTAGAGGTAAATTCTAAGTGGAATAAAAGGTAGGGAGAGATGCCTTGCAAGTCAAGTAATTTTTTCCCCAAAGGTATAGTACTTCTGCAGATGATTGTATCTCCCTGAGACATAAGAAAACACACTTTGCAATGATATATGTTAGTTGGATCAACAAGTTAATATTTATATCCCTAATTTTTAGCAATATATAATAGTATATATCAGAAATTAAATAGTATTATAAGTTTCTCAATAAGTGCTAGAGATCAAGTATAAAATACAAGAGAAAGACTATCTAACCTCAAGATGAAAAGCCAATATTCTAGCACAAAATATAAGGTTGTTGTAAACACTTTTCAGCAACAAATTATATCATCCTTATGGCTGTAACATTCAATGTATTACAAAAAGAAAATCATGCACTGAAATTGCCTCAAACTTTTCCAAAATGTGCGCTAGGTCAAGGAGAGTGAATGTGCAAGATTTGAGCAAAATCCAATGGTTGATAAGAAAGTTATTCAAGCAAATGATTTAGGTTTCTGTAGCCCTAGTGACTGAAGATGCAATTTTGTAATAGCAGCAAGAAGTAAACCCTTGATGGGGATGCCCTAGTGGATTTGAGGTGCTCAAGTCATAAGGAGTACAATCCACTTTGCAAGAAGTAAAAATGACTAAAATTCATGTTTCCCAATACAATACTTTATTTCTCCAATGAAAAAAAGTATGATTAGTGACTTTACTATTGGGTTGATGGAGTCAAATAAAAAACGAGCTTAGAGAAGCTACCTCCTTGGGGGTTTAATCCCTTTTACTTCCCAAGGAAATTTTCTCTAGGCTAGGGTTTAAGCTAAGAGGGTGTATGCCCTTATACTTATCTTAGCAAACCATTGTATAATCAATGAGATGAAGAAATAAAATGATGAATACTATGGTGGGGGTGTATGCCCTTATAATTTCCACCTAGCTCCTAGAAAAACAATACTTGACTTGAATAAAATGATAGCATAATAGTAGAAAACCATACCAAGATCAAGAGAAATGCCAAGACAATCCACCATAAGACCTATAAAATAATCATCCAAGGCTAGCGCTAGACTTCCACCAACCATTTACCAATAGATATCTATAAACAAGTGCACCAGAGATGAAAAGAGCCAAGTGTGGCGCAAATTTCAGACCAAGGCCTCTCACAAGAGGCAGAGTTATGTTTAAAATGAGATCTTATGATCTCTATTGATACAAAATGTGGCTAACATTGTTTGTCCACAAATTAATGATTAAAGCACAAGATTAGGGGTCAAAAACCCTAATATTTCCCCCTAAATAAAGTAATATTAAACTATTCACTTAAAATTTCACTTTTTGCATAAACAAAACCCTAATTTAGGAGGACGCCACCTCTTTAGGGGACACTTTTCCACTTTGAGGAAGTCGTTGGTGTTGGAGAAGCACTGATAGGCCTCCAAAGGCCACATTTCAAGAATCTAATCACTCTCATCATGGTGAAGACCCTTCTCCTCCTCAAATTTTCATGTGTCAAAAGAGTGGCACCTCACCACCATGCCCTATCCCCAAAAGCATGACGTCAAGCTCAAAAGTAGAACATTTTTCCTCTTCTAGGAAAATATTTTAGAAACTGATGGTTGGGATAGGTTGTGCAAGCCATCATCAAGGCCTTCCAACTTTGATCTCTCTCATCTAACATGTGGGCCCCTGACATCTAATATGTGGGCTTGTAGCCCCATGGAATCCCAAGCTAGGCTTGTTCTCCCAAAACTGTCCACCAACTAGGTCCTGCAAAGACAAATGAGCACGCACTCCAAGGATCTCAAGTCATAACATCATGATAAGTTAATCCAATCTATAAATAAGGCATATAATCATGTGCATCAAGGATCACTATATCAAACAATTAACAGCTCAAAGCACTATGCGACTTGTCAAGCTTAAATATGGCAGGGTTGACGAGGTGTCTAATCTAGATTTAGGAGCAGAATGAATTGATTAATAGATTGGATACAATAAACACTGAGATATGAAGAATAACACAAATATCCAGTGAACAATATCTTCTATTAAATAATGAAATAGGCTAACATTGTAAAACTACAGAACTGAAACACTCGCTCGAATGGTGGTAGTTATCTCTAGGAAGAGATGTGGCTGCTACGTACATCTGTCTTAGCAGAGTGGATTACAATGAGGCTCCAGAGGCCTTTTTGATATTACTCATGAATGCCAAAACCCTAGAAATCCAAAAACCTAACCCTAGAAGGTGAAACGCCAAAATGTATGTGGGCCCTATGGGTAAGTTGGTGTAATTTGGTACCTCAACTTCCAAGCATCGTAACTTTTGCATACGACCTTTGTTTTAGGCACATGATAGCGTATTGGAAAGGTATTTCAGAGAAATACATATTTCGTCATCAAAATCTGACTCCTTCTACAGTTTGACTGTGGTGATCCAAAAACACAACGTTCAGGGCCCCAAAATGGCCCTGGAAGTACAACAAGATGTGATGACATGAAAACATACAAAATAATCTAGTTAGATTAGGCAAGAGGCCACCCCTATCCACCTAGAGGATGTGTGGGGCTTCAGACAACCCCAAAAGTGTAGAACCCACAATTACAAAGCAGTACAAAAGAACGTGTTGAAAAAAAAATAGACACAAGGATCCAATTGGGATAGGAGTGTGGCCACCAATATCCACCCAGATCAATCCTTCCCCCTTAAGAAGCAATGGTCTCCATTGCATTGAGTTCCCCCATCAGGTGAGGAAACTTCTACTGGATTTGGCCCCGGCCGAGCCACTTTCCTTGGTGTAGGAGTTTCCTTGCCTTGACAACCTGATAAAGCTAGATCTGTTATTGGCGAGTGCCCTTAACCTATGTTTCTACTATCTATTTAGTGGATGCTTGTTCCATTCAGTCAGGGTTGAGCTATGTTGGTGTCAGTTGTTCTGTGATCTCGAAGGTGTCCAATAATGATGGAAAATATGGTTCAAGGAGGTCCACATTGAATACTGGATGTTTACCAAAGAAGGGTGGAGTGTTGAGCTCAAAATCATTGTTACCCACAACCTTGGTGATTGTTTAAGTCCCATAACGAAGTGGGTAAAACTTTCGATGGGGCTCAGTGAGACGATCCTTTTGCAAATGTAACCAGACTTTGTCGCCAACCTGAAATTGGTGTCGTACCCTATGTTGATAACGGTGCTGCTTGTACTTAGCATTGGATTTCTGCAAAATCTTCTGGACCTGTTGGCGGATGTGTTGAATCCACTCAATGAATCTGGTGGCTTTGTCGATCGAAGACTGATCATGGGAATATTCTGTCAGTACGATGGCAAGAGGAAGTGCAACATAAATGGGTCCCAAGGGTTGGAATCCCAGACCCACCAGAAATGGGATATGGCCGATGGAACTATGGAGAGCCCTATTGTAATTGTGTTGGACATATGGGAGAATCTCATCCCATGTACATGGATGTTTAGAATTGTACATGTGAAGGATGTGCATAATCATCTAATTGACGAACTCTGTTTGGCCATCGGTTTGGGGGTGGAAAGAAGTGGATTTTGTGATATTGGTGTGCAACAGAGACCAGAGACTCGACCAAAAGGTGCCGAGGAACCTATTGTCTCAGTCAGAGATGATGGTCTGTGTTATCCCAAAGTGGACCCACACTCATTTGAAGAAGATCTTGGTGGTATCTACCACTGTGAAATTCTTCTTACAGGCTATGAGGATGGACATATTCTAAAAATGATCAACGACCACAAACACAGAGTCATTCCCTTTCTTGGTGGACAACAAACAAGACATGTAATCCATTGAGATGGATTCCCAAGGCTTCTCGAGAATAGGAAGAGGGGTGTATAAGCCTTGCTTCTTGATGGTTGGCTTGGCAATAGCACAAGAAGTGAAATATCTGATATACTTGTTGACGTCCTGTCAAAGTTTTGGCCAATAAAAATGTTTCTGAACAATGACCAGAATTTTATCTATGCCAAAATGTCCTACCACCCGACTATAGTGGGCTTCCCAAATCAGCGTTGCACGCTCACTTGTAGGAACATAGAGATGGCCCAGGTGGCATAAGAATCTATCCTAAATGTGAAAATCAGTGATAGTTGCGCCTATATTCAAGAGCTGGTATGTGGTGGCGAAGTCCGGATCTTGCTGATAAAGTTGGGGCCACTCAGATGCTTCATGTCCACAGGAATGGAGCACAGTGGTGAGTGCAGCCATAGGAGGCCAACTGAGGAAGCCAGTGACACGATTGGATATACATGTCTTATACTTGATGTTGAGATGGAACTGTTGCAGGTACATTGACCACTTATGATATGGGTCATTCTACAATTTCCCCTATGTCTGTATGAAATGCAGAGGCTTTTGATTAGTGTGTATGATCGTCTCTTTCCCCAGAATGTAATGTTTCCATTGACGACAGGCTTGAAAAATGGAATACATTTCCTTGTCATAGGTGGGGTGTTTACGGACAATATCAAAGAGTGTCTCACTATGGTATGCCACAAGGTGCTCGTGTTAAGTGAGAACTGCACCCACAACATAGTCAGATGCATCAGTCTCAATCTCGAATGGTTGCTACAGATCGGGCAAGGAGAGTATTAGAGTTGAGCACAAGCGATGCTTTATATCATTGAATTCTTGTTGTTGATCCTTCCCCCACATTAACTTGGCCCTACCACCGCCCTTGTTCACCTAGTTGAGGGCCCATGCAATATGGGAGAATCCAAACACAAACCACCGATAAAAGTTGGCTAACCCCAAGAAGCTCTAAAGCTCGATCATTGTGGTCGAGGCTGGACAGTCATAGATGACTTGGATATTAGCTGGATCAACATGTACCCCATGCTCATCAACAATTTAGCCCAAGTATTGGACCCTGTTCATGCCAAAAGAGCCTTTTTTCAAGTTGTCATAAAGCTAGTGTTGCCGCAGAGTGCTCAAAACCTGTTGAATATGCTACATGTTCTCCTCCCATGTTCTGCTGAAGATGAGGATGTCATCCAAATATACTACCACAAAGGAGTTGGTGAAGGGTCTCAATACATCATCCATCAACCGTATGAAAGTGGTTGGTGAATTTGTTAATCCAAAGGGCATGACTATCCATTCATAGAGACCTTCTTTAGACTTGAAGGTTGTCTTCCATACATCAGTTGGTTCAATCGGAACCTGGTGGTAGCTAGACTTTAGGTCAATCTTGTTGAGGAAATTTTCCCCCTTGAGTTGGTCAAGAATGTCATCAATCCTGGGAATGGGGTAGTGGTTCCTGACTGTGATTTTTTTTAAGGATATGTAATCAATGCAGAGTCGCCAAGTCTCATCCTTCTTCTGTACCAGTACAATTGCGCTTCATCAAGGGGAGGATTTGGGTCTGATGTGCCCCTTTTGAAGAATCTTTTGGATCTAACGCCTGATTTCTTCATTCTCCATCAGCGAGCATCGATGGAATGGTACATTAGGTAGAGGTGCGTCGGGGGTTAGATCAGTTGGATGCTTGACTTGGCAGTGTGTCGGTATCCCTGTAGGTGAGGCAAAGATTTATTTGTATTCTTCCATGATCCTGTCCACTTGCTTCTACTAAAAAGAGAGGCACTGTGTAGAGGCCATGTATGTGGTGATGACCTTCTACTTATTGTGAGCACAAATCACAAAGAAGACTAACTTCTCGATTTGTGAAATGACCTTACTGCATTTCTTAGCAGAGATTAAAGAAATAGCAGTAAGTGGGGCCACCTATGGGATCCTATACAATTGTCTACCCAAAGTAATAATAACACTGTGGGTTCTAGACTCATACACAACATGAAACTTCCACAAATATGATTGTCCTAAAAGAACATCACAAACTTCTAGGGGAGAAATATCACACAGTACCTCATCTTTGAAAGGCTTGATGTCGTAGGGAAGATGACATTGTTAGCTGACACGGAGATATCTTCCTTAACGAAGCCAACCGATGGTGTAGGGATGCGAGTGTAGTTTCATTGGCAGGTCTATCCGCTTGACGACCTTTGCTGAAATAAGGTTCTTATGACTACTGTTGTTGACAATGAAATGAATTGAATCCCCTTTGACCCACATCTGCGAGTGAAAGAGGCATTCCCCTTCCTCTGGTTCTCCTGGTTCACTTGGCCAAACTTTGGTGGTAGCGACAACAACACTGGGTTCAACATCGATAATCTTCTTCCCTCCTTCAGGATTTGACTCAGAGTCAGAATCGGCCTCTGAATCAGAAGCCTTCAACTTGGCCACAAGGGACTGCTTGGAGTGGAATTCATCGGTGTTGTGCCAAGGAATTTTATGGTACTCACACCATTTTCCCATGTCATTCTTCATCTTCTCATTGCCCTTCTTGTGTTGTGGCTTGGATGGATTTTTCTGAGGGTGGCCATCTTGAATTGGTCCCTTGTTGTGTGGGTTGGGGCTGCCTTTTCCCTGCTTCAGCTATGAGGGGTTTGCAGATCCAAACTCTCATCGTTTCTGCTTAAATTTATCCTCAATCTTGACAACGTATCTATAAGTAGTGCCCAATGAGGCGATATCCAGGAACTCCATTTTTTATTGAATGTATCTATGCAAACAACTGCGGTATTTGAGAACGAGATGACTCTCAAAGTATTTGATACCCAATTTGGTGCGTAGGGTATGGAAAATATTGGTGAAATATGGTACTGTTTAGTCCCTTTCTTGACGTAGGGTGGTCCATCTGGTGTATTGGTCCTTGTAGCTTCCAATAGGGTAGTATTTTTATTTAATGGAATCCTGGAAGGAATACCATGTAGGGGCCACCAAAAACATTGTAGATTCCTCCATGGCCCTTTTCTTAGAGTAAGTATCCCACCAGTCTTTAACATGGGGAATGACCTCGAGGAGGGAAAAAGTGATATTTTCCCTATCGAAAAAATTGTGGACCGAAAAATATCCTTCAAGAAGATTCAACCATTTATCTATAGCATCTGCATCTATTAGTCCTTCAAATAATGGAATATCAAAATTTACCTGTACCTTGAAAGGGGTTGCATGGTCGCTTGATGAATATGCTTCTCCTGTGGGCAGTCATCGAAGGATCTGCACAAAGTTGTCCATCATTCCGTTCCTTTGTCGCGTAAGGGCTTCCTCAAGAAATATTTTAATAGGATATCATAACCCATCATCTTTCTTTTCATCCCCCATGGGTTGTTGTCAGGCTTGGCATGACCGATCATGTAATGGCTCGATTGGTTTGAGTCCTAACTTATTGTACCCAGATCTTATCGGGGACATGCATGAAGAAAAATAAATGAAGAGTAGACCACTCTGATACCGGTGATCCAGATTTAGGAGCGGAATGAATTGATTAACAGACTGGATAAAATAAACACAGAGATATGAAGAATAACACAAATATCTAGTGAACAATATCTTCTATTAAATAATGAAATAGGATGACACTGTAAAACTGCAGAACTGAAACATTTGCTCGAATGGTGGTAGCTATCTCTGAGAAGAGATGTGGTTGCTACGGGCATTCATATGAGCATAATGGATTACAATGAGGCTCCAAAGGCCTTTTTGATATTACTCATGAATTCTAAAACCCTATACATCCAAAAACCTAACCCTAAAAGGTGAAACACAAAAAGTTATGTCGCCCCTATGGGTAAGTTGATGTAATTTGGTACCTCAACTTCCAAGGGTCGTAACTTTTGCATATGACCTTCGTTTTAGGCCTGTGATAGCCCATTGGAAAGGTATTTCCGAGAGCTACACGTTTCGTCATCAAAATCTAACTTTTTTTTTTTTTACATTTTGACTATGGCAAGCCAAAAAAAAATATTTAGGTCCCCAAAACATCCCTGAAATTACAACAAGATGTGCTGACATGAAAACATACAAAATAAGACATTTGGATTAGATGAGAGGCCACCCATATCCACCTAGAGGATGTGTGGGGATTTATATACCCCCAAAAGTGTAGAACCCACAATTACAAAGAATCACATAAGAACATGTTGAACAAAAAATGGACATGAGGAGCCAATTGGAATAGGTGGGTGGCCACCAATATCCACCTGGATCATTGTCCTATTGGGTAGATATTCCCCTAGGTCAAGGAGAGTTTACAAGAGGTCACTCTCTAAGCCATGTAAAGTGTATGAGATGGATGGGGTCAAGACTCAATGGGCATAGGGCTCATGAAATACAAGGGGTCGTAGTGTCTCATTAATGGGTGTCTTTGTAGAGGGTGTGTGGTACCTTCGTCAACAATGCACTTTTTCCAAGCCCATTAATTGCCTTTTATATTTATTTCTTTATATGTTATTTCATAGTATCATAAGGAGAGATTGAAGATCACTACCCTAGCGTGGTGACCAGGTGATGGGAATGTCACCCACAAACACCTAATGGAAATTATAAGGTTGGCTCGTGATGATACCCCCTTTCTCTCATCCATGCAATTGAGAGCCATTTCCCTGGTTTGGTGACCACATGAATGACAATGTCATACCACTAGATATCCATGGATGTGATAGTTCAACTCATGATGAGAGCTCTTATCCTTAAACTAACCTTTCAATCATTTCTTTATTATATTGTGGGTCTCCTTTATTCAAAGATAAGCGTTTCATTTCTTTCTTGGGTGATCCCTAGGTGAAGCATCTAGAAGGTTTATATAAGGATTTTATATTTTACCCAACACCAACCCCTCTAGGCCTTTAGCCCCTTCTTCCCATAGAATGAGGGACAACCCCTTATTGGGTCAATATACCCTAAAATCCCAAGAGATAAGGAAATGGAGGGGAATAATTATGGAAAGTGGTAATTATGGTTGGGAATGATACGATGGCTCATTAAGGGAGTTCCCAGTAGAAAACCCATCCCCAAGGAACACCACTTACTAGGGAACAATTTCGACCACCAAGGCGAAGCAGGGAAAAAGGAATAATGTCCAAGAACATGTCATGAAATATAGATAAATCTAAGATAGATCATAATCAAATGGCTTAAATATTGAAATGATGCTCACCATAATACTGAATTGTACCTCATGGAGCATGGCCCACTGCCTTCCGGAAGCCAGTTGGTGTTGTGGATGCCATATGAAAACCTATGACCATATGTGCAAAGAGTAATGTTGGTCATGTAGTTTCTCAACACTCCATATATGCAACCTGAGGGCCTCAAGACATCATCTCCTTATTTACCCACAAAATAGGGATAATAGGATTAATGGGGGTTTTGAGGAGTTTTAATATGCCTTGAGTCTTAAGCCATCTTCATTAATTTGTTTGTGATTTATACATTTACCCCTTTGACTTATTAAGCACTCAAATCATTGAATTCATGTAATAGGTTGAGTGAGGAAGTCATCCAATTGAGTTTTGACAACATGGGTTGAATGTAATCATCTTTGGGGGAAAAGTGAGAGTTAAGTAAGTATGGGAAAAGAGGAAATTTGAGTAGGAAAATAGAGTAGTTATAAAATTAGCAAGGAGGGATGAAAACCATAGTTGAGTGTGGGGAAAGAGTGGCCATCCATAGTCAATATTGGAGACAACTTGTTGAATCTAGAAATTATGTTGAGAATGAGATTGTTATGCACGTGAGAGATTTTTTGTTGAGAAAAATACCCAAGATAAAGTGAGATTACTATGTGAGAACTCTTGTTGCTGCTGGATTTCCTCGAGCTCCCTAGTAGGGATATTCTTGGTTGGTCTGTGTTGGAGCCTTGGAGGGGATGGAAATTATTTGAGGGACTATGGTGCAGAGAAGGAAATATCATCCCTTAGGTTGTGTATATTGATGGGGAAGATATTTGGGTGGTTGGAATTTCTATAGGAGTTGTGTCACTATTTTTTTAGTGGATTTTGAGTTGTTACATTGGACTATGGAAACCCATAGGAGCTTGTCTGTCCTTGTGGATTCATAGCCCCAGCTCGGGGGTGACTTGTTGCTGAGAGAATTAGAGCAACAAAGTCTATGGTTGGGTGGAACATCCTTTGTCTACATCTAGTTTTGTAAATTGTTTTTAGAAGATAAGTGTTTTAATCATTGTGTTATTTATAGTTTTAATGCAATGATTGAATGTTGCATTTACTTTGTCTTTTGTATATATGAATGATGTTGTATGTGTTTAATTGTATATGTGCATGTTTAAATCAGTTGTATTCATGAGGCTAATTATTAATGATATTTGCATGACTGTGTATCTCATGTTGTTAATATTTCCACATTTAAATTGAATGATAGTCAATTTCATAGTAACATGGCTCAACCAAAATGGTAAGTTTGGCATGTTATAGAATGGTATCAAAGACAATTTTTGTGGTAGCACACCTCAGTGAGTATCGGGAATATCAAATATTGGTATCCGAGCCTTTGGTTCATCACTGGACTTGTATGGGATGAAGACTAGTGCAGTTTTGACAAATTCATTGTTGCAAAGCATTAGTCTCTATCTAATTTTGGAAAATGGTAAAATTCAAAGTGAAAATTCCCAAATTCTAGGTGAAATATGCATGTTATTTGGAAATGGAATGTCGAATTGACAATCATTGGGACAAGTTCTTCCATGGGATGTTGTAATTCCCTTCCTAGGGCTTCATAGTTAAACAACGAGTTTGTAATCTAATTGACATTATGTTTGCATGAAATCCTAATTTATGTTTCTGTTCTAGCAATTAAACAATTAAATTTCAACATCTCAATCAATTTACACAGTTCATGTAGTCACCTAATACATTTTCAATATATATATATATATATATATATATATATATATATATATATCTTTAACTTCCATCTACAGTGAAATAGTAAATTAGCAAAAAAAAAACCTCTTGAACAAGAAGTTTGTCCTGACTATTGTTGTCTTCTTTGTCTGCTTGAATTTCCTGACTGCCTAAAAACTGAATCTTTACCTCCCATCCAACTAGGAACAGAGCCTCTCTGACTCCCTAGTTCCAAGCCCAAAATCCCAGCAACCAACCACCTCGTACACAACCAAAATTTCTTCAGACCAAATTCTTCTCGAATAATTTCTCCCCTTCTCTCTCAAATGATCCCTCCAAATGACCAACTCCCCCTTCCTTATCCCCCCATCCACCAACTCCTTCCATCATAAATTCTCTATATACCCTTAATACAATAAAATACTCATTTCCTTTATTGTTGCATTATTTAATCCTTTAATTAAATAACGATAAAATCTAATTAGTTAAATAATCTAATTGACTTAACTAAATTAATGATTAATTAATTATTTAATTAACTTTAATACATTAATGATTTAAATTACATTACTTAATTATATTTATCAATTAATCCATTTGGGGCATTACATACACCCACCCTTCAAGAAACTTCATCCCGAAGTTATGGTAATTCACAATACAAGGATAATAATAACATTATTCATACATCTAGATCAAATAAGCAATATCATCAATTTAATACACTCATAAATACTAGTGTACTTGCACAAGACATGTAAGTGTATTTGACACATACATAACTCGTGCATGTACTAATGGAAATAATTAACACATCTAATGAAATTCATGTATGGTTCCAATCAAGTTAACAATGCAATTAACTTCATAATCATAGATGATTTTAGGGGCTAAATTTCGTCATTGGGATAATTTTCCATTGTTTTTTCCAAAAAGTGATTCACCAATTTCCATTTTTTCTAAAAATGATTCTCCCAAATTCCATAGAATAAAATGATTTTACCTTAAAAATTGCCAAAAAATTATAGAAATTGTAGAAAATCCTTGAAATTTGAATATTTTTACAAAACTATTGTCAATCATTTTACATTTTCCATATTAAGGAGTAGTAAGATTAGCCCATGTTTCTACAATTTAATATAGATTTTCATCCTTAAAGTTATCACTGTTCATAATGAATAAATCAACCATTTACAATATTAGCAAAATCCTTCAATTATAATAACTTAGAACAAAACAACATTTACCTAGATAATTGTAATTCAGTTAAGTGTATTTTTTTTTTTTTAATTCAGAACAAGAGAAGATCAAACACTTCTTCTATAAGATTAAAACCCCACACATTATAAACTACTTTTAATCATATTTCCTCCCTAACCTACTTCCATATTCCATCCATATCCTTCCTCCGTTGGACTATCCTGGAGTGTGAACTATATTGACCTAACTCCAGATAGAACCCATAAGCGGAAGTGTCAACTACCTTGACCAAGCTTCCCTAGTAGGCAACTGGCGGTCATCATCACATGTCTAGGGGAGCGTGACATAAAACCATCCTCCCATGACTCTAGGTTTTGGAGGATACATGGTGGGAAATGCCTCCACCTCTCCTGATAGAACTAGGTTCAACATCCTATCATGGACCATATGGTGGCACTGTATTGCTAGGATTTTGTCATCGTATATTCAGTTTCAAGCAGTCTCGCTACCTAAAAAACCTTCACTTTCCCACATATCATAGAAATGCATTTGAACCAACATAATTTCATATACAAATATTCATACCATACTGTTTCTTGGTCGATGTTCACGACATCAACCATTTATTACCATCATCCTTTGGCTATTTGTATGGAATGTCAAAGTAGTATAGGGTGTATCATAGAAAAAGAGTGATGTTTATTAAAAGGTGGGTAACTTTCACACTTAAAAGGGAATACGATGTTTTTTGAATTATATGTATTTTTTATTTTTGTGGTTTAGTAGTTGGGAGAAAGTGTTTTAATATTCTAAATTTAAACCATTTTTTTCAAGAAAACTTTCACATAGAGAAAATTCTTTAATTACTTTCCTATGATTTATGGATGGTAAACGTGGTAAACTGTTAGCTTTGATTACGGATTCTAACCTCAAGGCGATTAAAAGAGTCGAACTCATGACCTCCCCAAATTTGGGGGAGAGATAAGAAGTCTCGTGTCTAGCTCATGACCACTTGAGCTAACACTCAAGGCTAAATTCAAGTGAGCTTTTATATGAGAAGAAAAATATTTGATTTTTCAAAATTGTTTTTTCTGTCATAAAAAGGATTTGATTTAAATGAGTTAGGAGAATTATAAGGGTGAAATTTTATCATTGGGTGAAACTTAACAGGTTGAAAGATTAATGGGGTGAATTTGCATGCCTCCGCGAGACATAGTTTTTTCTCTAGTATTAATCCCAATAGTTTTTTCTCTAGTATTAATCCCAATCGTACAGGGAAATGTTTTCACTAGACTATAGTTCGACAAAGGTTTTGGTTGGGAGATTCTTGATTTGATTGAGAAGCAGGAACTACTACATATGGGAGAAAAAAAAGACGTCGTACTCCGACAGTATTGACAAAATCAACCATACTATTGGATTTTACTTGTATTTTTTGTATTTGAAAAAATAAACCTAACATTCGTCGACTATCTGGCAAAAGGGACTTTATCTTCGAATATCTGACAGTTGACCAGGTCAATGATATATGTGTTGCCATACCGACATTTGACGAAGTCAATATTTTTTTCGTTAAACAACATCTCTCTAGTTAACAACCATTGGAAGTTCGACAAAAAAGTGATATATAATGAAAAAAAGTTCGAACTATTAGAGACGTTTGACTTTGTTGCTATACTAGTGACGATTTGCAAAGATTATAGGGGATATTTTTTGGTCAGAATACAATTATTTATTTATTTTTTTAATTTCATTACAAACAATTAAACTACTAAGGTTGATTTTTGAATATAATCATCACTGAAAGTTTGGTATGGAAAAATGTCACATAACATTCCTCCAGGAGGACAAGGAGACATGAAATTTGCATTGGAGGATTTGGGCGATTGAAAATGTTATTTCCCTCGTAAAATATGTAGGGGCTATAATAGAAGGAGACTTTTAATAAAAAACAACTAAAATACATTGTAGAGAGTATGGACACCTTGAAGGCGGGCATGAATATCGTCCCTTGGTAAGTTATTCATTATATGTATTTATATTGTAGATTGTTTTTGTAAACGTTTATATGTTAAATGTACAAGAAAAATAACATATTCTCTTTTCTTTGTGGATATATTATACGTACACAAAAAATTGAGAGTAAGTTAAGAAGAGAATAAGTAGACATAATATGTAGATTTTAATTAGGGTTTAGGGTCGGGTTTAGTGGTTAAGGGGTTTAAGGTTTAGGGGTATAGGTGTAAGGAGTTATGGGTTAAGATTTTAGTGGTTTAAGGATTAATAAGGCCATATTTGGGATCAATGGTTAAGGGGTTAGGGGTTAATAGGTTAGGGTTTAAGGTAGGTTTAGGGGGTTTAGGTCCTAGGGTATTTATAGGTTAATGTGGTTTTAGGGTGTAGGGGTTCGAGGTTTATGGTTTAAGGGGTTAAGGATTAGGTATTAAAGGGTTAGGGGTTAATGGTTTAGAGGTTAGGGGTGGGTTAAGGGTTAGGGATCAAAGGGCTTTGTAAGCTCTCAACCCCTTATAAACCATGGTGTCCAAGTTTTGGGAAAGCTTCCATCAACTTAAAAGTCATGGTCACCAAGTGAAATCAAGGAAGAATATGAAATAATGATGATGGAACGATAGGAATAGGTTGGTTTTGTTGGTTGTGACTATATATCTCATAAATTGTCTATCTTTCTACATGTGAAGAAAAGTAACATTTTTCCTATATTTTTTCATCATATTCATAAAAATCTTGATAAATTGCACAAGCTTGATCATTGATTTTTTGTCTTTGTTTCTTGCTCTCACCTAAGCTAATTTATTGATATAGAATACCAACTACTAAGTACCCCTAACCCTTGGATGGCCAATAACTTGTTAACCCCTAAACCCTTATCCCGTGATCCCTTATAAACCCCTAAACCATTAAGTACCCCTATCATTGACCTCTAATTACCCCTTAAAACCTAACCCCTTAATCCTTGACCCATAACCCTTCCATAACTAATGCATTAACCCCTAATCCCTCAGCTCTCAACCCCTTATAAATCAAAACGTGGTCTCCAAGTTGGGTTGGGGGAAGTTTCCATTCACTTAACACTTATGGTCTCCAAGTGAAATGAAGAAAGAATATGACATAATGATGAAGTCGAAATAAGAATTTGTTTTCTTTGTTGGTTGTGACTATATATCGCACAAAGCGTCTCTCTTTCTACATTTCAAGAAAAGTAACATTTTTCATATATGTTTTCAACATAATCATAAACATATTGATGAATTGCACAAGCTTCATCATTGATTTGTTGTCTTTTTATCTCTCTCTCACCAAGTAAGTTGGCTGCTCCATATAGAATACCAAATCCTAAGTACTCTTGGCCCTTGGATGAAAATAAGTTGTTAACCCCTAAGCCCTTATCTCTTGACCCCTTATAAACCCCTAAACCATTAAGTACCACTATCCTAGACCCCTAATTACCCCAGCTTAAACCCTAACCCCTTAACCCCTAACCCTTGGACCACTAATCCATTAACCCCTAATCCCTAATCTCTCAACCCTTTATAAATTAAATTGTGATCTCCAATTTGGGTCGGGGAAAGTTTCCATCCACTTAAAACTTGTAGTCTCCAAGTGAAATCAAGAAAGAATATGACATAATGAAGAAGGATAAATAAGAATATGTTTTTTTTTTTTGTTGTGACTATATATATCTCACAAAGTATCTCTCTTTCTACTTGTCAAGAAAAGTAATAATTTTCCTATATTTTTTCAACATATTCATAAACATCTTGATAAATTAGAAAAAGCTTCATCATTGATTTGTTATCTTTGTTTCTCGCTCTCACCTAATCTATCTTTGTATTTGTTGTCATTGCTTTCATAGATTATCTTTTTAAACATTTGTATAATATTAATATTTGTTATATATTGTAACTCTCCGTCCGTTACAAATAGGAAAAGTGAAACTAAATAGGTAAAAAAAATTAAAGCATTAGGAAATTAACTTCAACACGTAATTCATAGAAGCGCATAATCAAATGACATCATAATAAAAAGAATTACAAGAGACTCATCATTGTAATCAATAACGACACAACCAACGCATCAACATAAATGATAGCGACACATGAACAACACATAAACATAAATAGCGATGTATTTCAACACGTCACAATCCACTGAAGCAAATTATAAACAATGATCAACCAGATATTGAATATTAAAATCACTACCCACCCATCCTACCCTGCAAGGTTAGCACCTCCAGGACACATAAGCAATGCTCAAGCCCAGGATTTATCGGATTGATTTTTACCAATTAAGGTCTTAGGGATGGTGACTATTCAGAGGAACAAGGAGGTATCTAAATCCCGCTAACACAATCAAGTCGAAAACCAACTAGATCAATCAATCAACATCATTATTTTTCATGGCGCGAGAGAATTTAAATACTCAGTCATCCATACATCGATATTATTCATGTCACAAGAGAAGTCTAAATACTCAATCAACCATACATCCATATTATTCATGACACATGAGAAATCTACTTTATTTTTCATGGCGCAAGAGAATATAATTACTAAATCAATCATATGTCAACATTATTCTAAAGGCGCAAGTGTAATCAACTTTAATTTATAAGATGCAAGATATTATAAGGGCTTAATGATTCATATAACAACATAAGTTAAGGCACAAGTGAAATCAACTTTATTTTATTTTCATGGCGCAAAAGAAAAACATCTATTTAATTTCAAGGTGCACGATTAATCATTTACTGAATTAAACAATAAATCAACATTATTTTCAAGCTGCGCACGTGATCTAATTATTGAATTAAACATAAATACACATTCCTTCCAGGGTGTGGGACTAATCAAATTCTGAATTGAATAATAAATCAACCTTGTTTATTCATGGCATGATAGGATGTTCCACTACACTTAAATTTTTCAAGTAGCCAATAATATATCAGAAAAAAATAGTGTGATGGAATAATAATTATTTAAGGGTAAGGGTTTTGCAAGGTTTTAGCATATACAATAATAATAAACCTGCCGTTGAATGATTTTATCAAAATCCAGTTAGAAAGTGTTGGAGTTGGTCGCAACAAAACAAGGAATAGTGTATGCTACAGGAAGATTTGTTTTCCGAAGAATGTTTTTTTTTTTGACATAAACGGGTATGAAATTGTATTAAAAAGTGTGGCAGAGCCACTGGTTCAGATTACAAAATGCCCAATGCTTCTTTGGGTCTTTTTACCTGTTTACAAACAACTTTGACACAAGCCCTACTAACTGATTAAGCTCCCTATTTTCTTACTATACTGCTTATTTAAAGCCATGGCTAATACTATGCCAGACTGCTGTAAGAGCTTTTACAATGACACTTTGACACATAATTTACTTCTCTTCATCCTGGTTCCAATTGTTGTTCAGCTGGGCCATTTTAGCCTCCAATTGTTCCATTCTTTCGTCAAATTCTTGCTGAGGATTCTTCAGTTCTTTGTGAAGCATGTCCAATTCTTCAGCAAACCCGATTTTCGTCATGGTGATGTCTGATTCCAGCTGTTCTAGCCTGCGTCCAGCTTCCACATCCAGATTTTCCAAGAAGTCTAACTGATGCTGTAGCATCTGCTGCAAATTGGCAAGAGTTTTATCCATAGCCTTCAAACGATCTTCTGTACTCATTTTCCCTTTGGAGGAAGACGCCATATTCCTGCTTGCTTTCCCTTCTCGTGCCTGGAGATGCTCGCTCTGGTTCCTTGCCCTCTCTTTGTGCCTGCGCGTCTTGCAGATTGAACCTTGAGATGGGAAGAGAGGGGCCCGAGCTCCCTTTATTTCTTTTTTGCCCTGACTCATCATTTTCTTTAAGATCTGGGTGATCCGCACGGATCTTGTGTCTGCCTCCAGTATTGGGCGCGTTTCTTCTTGGTACTTGGCTGAGCTTTCTTGCCAATCAACCCAAATATCCCTGTCTTCATGCCCGATTTTCTTAGATCCCTTGTACCTGCGCGAATCAACATTTGGGAGAGAGCAAAGGGTCTGCGTGTGGTCATGGGATTTCCACTCGTTCCAATGTGCCATTCACTAATAGAGTACCTTCCTCCAGAAGCACGTCTTTATTGGCTGCTTGGTCAGCTCTACCATTTTGATCCCTTAACACATGATAGAAATGACAGGAATTCAATTTACTTGATATAATTCAGATTTTGTCAAGGAGGTTGTTTAGTTTTACACTTTGAGAATTGGATCTCTTGACCATGGCCTGTATTATAATTCTTGAGTCACCTATCACTGTTAAGTCCGAGATTTTGAGTTTTAATGCCAATTGCATTCCTTGCCAGAGAGCCAATGCCTCAGCCCTGTTGTTAGATTCTATGCCGAGCCCAATTGCATACTGCATAACTTTGTCCTGATTGGGTTCTTCAATTGTGCCTCCTCCCCCAGAGGGCCCTGGGTTCCCTTTCGAGGCCCCATCGAAATGAAGAATAGGAGTTTTGATTTTACATTTCCAATTGACAAAGTCGTTTCCCTTTTCCCTGACCTCCCAGGGTTCTTTGTTGGGATGAGTTCAATGTGGGCGTCCTAGCTCTGGGACGTTGAATTGAGCTATCCAATTCCTCTGATCTTCATCTAGATTGTGAAGCTTGACTGTGGGACTGAGATGAGAAGCCAGCTCCCCCATAGTTTCTTGAATTTTGATGACCAATCTGTCTTCCCTTAAAGGGCTGTCCCTAAAAATTCTGTGGTTTCGCTCTAGCCAGAGACTCCAGAGGGCGAGCTTTGGTAACAATCCCCAAATCCAGTGTGTTTGGTTCTTTTTTTTGCCGGCAAAGGGACACATGGAGTCCCATTGGAGGAGAAGGCTTGTTACATCAGTGGGGAATCTGGTGATTAGCTAGGGTCCTGTCATTTGCTTCCAGACTTATTTGGAATAACTACAATTAAGAAGGAGGTGGTCAGTTGTTTCTTCCTCTTGACGGCAAAGTGGGCATCTAAAGGGTCCCTCCCAGCCCCTTGTTTTGAGATTCTCCCCCGTTGGGATGCTCTTATGTGCCAAGGTCCAGATGAAGACGTCAAATTTTGGAAGGGAGCGATAATTCCAAACTACCTTCCACAGGGCTGTATTCGGCAAAGCAATGGGGACTGAATTGAGGAGATTGTATCCTTCAGCTGTGGTATAAGCCTGAGATTTTCTGCCCCATCCTCGCTCATCTTTTCCTTCTTTTTTTAGAGGAACTTTCCCCTGCAGAAGTTTCTTGAGATCAGCCCATTGTCTTTCTAAATTGGCGGGTCTGTTTGGGGCATCCCATCTTTGCCACATGTGAGGCCTTTCTACTTCCCAATATGAAATGTCTGAAAGAGTTGAGAGATTTTGACTGTCCATCCATCTTTTAAGGTCTTGGAGTTCTTGGTGCTGATCCAGTGGGGGATCGCCCATTATCGAGTCTGTCCAGATTCTTATTTTCTTGCCACTTTTTGGAATCCATGTTAGGTTGGGGGTGAAGAGAGGGATCACTTTTTTGCAGAGTGCAAAGATGGGAGAGCTTTTCCCTTCCTTGCATGGAAGTTCTAAACTTCTTTCCCGAGATCCTCAGAAGTATTTCCTCCAGAGGGATTTCTTGCTCCAATTAATCTTTCCAGTTACCATTTTCCATAGAAGCTTTGCCCCTAGGGCTAGATTCTGGGTCCTTGTGTTCTTCAGATTAAGGCCTCCTTCCATGTAGGATTTTGTGGTTTTTTCCCATTTAACTAAATGCAGCTTCTTCTTTTCTTTCTTTCCTCCTTCCCAGAGGAAACGTCACTGGAATGATTCAAGACTTTGAATGACTATGGCCGGGGCTAGAAGCAACGAGCATTGATAGATTGGGAGACTTGCTACTACATCTTTTATCAAGAATGTTTTCCCTGCTAAATTCAGCCAGTTGGCTCCCCAAGTTGAGAATTTTCTTTTTAGTTTTTCAGTTAGATGGCTCCATTGAGAAGCTCTTGGTGCAGACTTGAATATTGGGACTCCTAAATACTGAAAGGCATCCCATTTTGTGTGCCCCTCCATACCGAGGACCCGAGTGATTCTCAGCATTTTATTTGGGGTAACGTTCCATCCATAAATGTTGCTCTTGGCCAGATTTATTTCGCTACCTGAAGCTTCAGCATAGGCGTCCAACTCTTCCTTAAATTTTTTCGCTATG
>SNQJ01S0003040.1:45712-57763 GCA_010110895.2 Picea sitchensis
CAGGGTGTTTAATATTAGTTCTCTGCTCCGGAGAGAGAGAATGTCTGATAGGCTCCTGGCCGACTGCTCAGGCAGAAACTAGTAATCTCTGTCAGGAGGTCGCAGTGGTGGGAACTTTTCCTTTAAGGATCCCGAGACTACTGATATGACCTTAGAGGTGTGTTGCAAGAGTGGAAACCTTGCCTTTAAAGGGCCCGAGACTTTTGATACAACACTGTATTCTTTACACAGAAAATAATCACACCCACATCCTTATATACTAAGGCTACCTGGAGGTGTCTACATCCCACCCGACACAAGCAGAACAAGTATCTAAATGGTTATCAACAAGTACAAAAATAATCAAAAGAACAACGACCAACCATTGTTAAGACAAGGTAATTTTTCTACGACTCAAATGGCATTAATTACAGACCAATTACTCCATTAATTCTATAAATCGATGAGTTACCCAATCCCCCTTAAAAATAATGTAAATTCAATTGATTATTGTCCCCACTTACTATCTCATAACAACTGAGTGTACTTAATTCAATGACATTACATTTATATGTTAACAATTCAACAAAATCTCAACAACATTACCAAAAATAATCACAACATTACGATACTATTAAAATAACTCCGCAAATGATTTAACATCTCAATACATATTATATGTTACCTATACCTTTACAATAACTTTACCATAACAACATCACATCTTATTTTATGACAACTTTGCAAATAAATTATCAATCACCATACTTTGTGCATGCTATCAAAACAATAAAATTTCTATGACTAACCATAACCACATCACCTTCCATATTATAATAACCTTGCAATTAAAAATCAATCACCAATCACATTAATAATACCAATAAGAAGAGACATTGGACTCTTACCCAATTCAAAACAATTTCGATGTCTTCCAAATCAATCCTTATCAAGTTGTTCAAAGGGTGTTACGTAAAATCCTTTACTTATTTAATTGGGGCTAGGCCACCTAGTCTTATGCAGATAAGGAATTGAATTCATTAATTACTATACTAAACAATTTCAACTTTTTATTTATTATTATTTACCTTTACAATAATTTACACAAGGAAGGTTCTATTCATCAACGTTAGACTAAGGAGGTGTAGTTGAGAATCTACACATGAGCGTGAGTACTCCAAGAGCATATCCTTTAAGCTATGATTTATTATTAATCAAAACACCTACCAAACCCGACAGTTAACTACACAAATGCGGATTGTTAACATCACAAATATTTACTCATCCACACAATTTTACTCTGGAAAACAATCTTAAGGTAAAGAGGTGCAAAAATTGCCGGCTCTATAATTGAAACACGGTCTTAGATAAAAGGTTACAACTGTACAAGTTTCGTTAACAGAAGGGGTAAGGATTTAACTGCTTGTTATTTAAATTCAAATCAAGAGGCTTGCTTAAAGTTTTAGGAGCACTATCATTTAAGACAACCGAGGATAAAGTTGTGTCCAAGAATCAAGGACATTAACCAAGTAAGACAACAGTTGCACAAACTCCAAGGATGGTTATAACACGCAAATTCTAAGTTTACCATAGAACAATCACCAGGTTTAATGCGTCCATAACTCTGCCAGGCATATTGTTGGTTTAAAGCGTCCATAATTCTGCCATGCAGAGTGGCGTTATGGTGAGGCCGATCTACACGGTCTTAGATCCGTAATTTCTGTCCAGACTTAACGAATTACTGCCAAGAGATTAATAGGTTTTAAAAATAAGATGCCCAAACAGTCAACTCGCAATCAATTCGCGACCACCACTCCTTACGCATCTTAAAAGGGAAGTTACTGTATTGGAAGGGGTCACAGTCCTAAAGTGAGAATTCGAGCACAACTAAAGGCAGACACCGATGACAGGAGATGCGGTGACAGCGCTGCGCGCATCATTCATACGACGCGTTCTCTTCCACCCAGGAATTTACCGTCTATCAGAGCAGTTCGCTATCATCTCGGTGAGATACAATCAATCAAAGGTAAAAAGAAATCTTGGTTAAATTCGAGGTGAAGCAAGGGTAGGAGCAGATAAAAATCGTTCCACCTCCCAGGAATTGACCAATGCCCAACAAGAAGACGCACAAGAACAAGGATTTACTCAGGGACAAAAGATTTGCCAAAGGCTCAGCTAAACCGAAAGAATAAAATGGTCGGCATCTGAAATTCATAACCGCTACCTGATACAGTTTACAGAGGTACTATGGTAGTAGAGAAAATCAACTAACAATGGTTAATATCAAACTGAAAAATGCTCTTGCAATACAACACAGCGAACGAAACTTCAAGTAAAAGAAAAATCCTTCATTTAAATTTAAAACATCAACTGCCAACATTAAGAGGGTTCATTAACAAATGGCAAATAGAACTTCTGGTAAAGGAAAATGCTTTCATTCAAATTGCAAATGCCAAACTTCCATTAATAAGAGGGTTCATTAACAATGGCATATATGACTTCTAGTAAAAGAAAATGCTTCATTCAATTTGCAGACACGAGATTAATTAGTTTTTTTTTTTTATTCAGCTAGAATACCTATCCAATGCCGACAACAGTGAGAGCGCTAGAACCCAAGTAAAAGGGGTTGGAACGGGTTGCAGGGTTAAACGACACTACACAGAAAATCCTTACACCATACACTTGGGCTAAAGGGGCGCAGGCATCAACAACCAATCATTAATCTAGGCTACAAAATTTTCAGTCATAAAACTACACAAACGGTTTACCTACTCAACATACGTCAGATCTAAAACATACATCCTACCACCTCCTATCAATCAACATAAATGCGTACCATTGCATGTTTGCTTGCGTCGGGTGTCGTCTGCGCGCTCCATGCCGCTCCCGCTCGTCGACCATCGATACCTCACCGGTACCTCCCAGCCAATGCTATGGGTACTCTGCTTCCCGCTTAGCCCCCCGAGCCGCAAAGGGGCCACACACTATACAGATGGTATGTCTAGCTTCCCAACTCACCTCGCAAGGCCGAGCTACCACTCCTATCCGAGCTGGGAAATCGCAACTCCCACAAGTAATCAGTCAAGTCACAATCTGACATCGTAACATTACGCTAACAGCCGATCCCCTTCTTCCTCATCTTCCCTTTCTTTTATAGAGTTGTCCAAACCTCACACTTTCCCTAAATCACTTTTAAATTAAGTTTTAATAAAAATATTCTAAATATTCTTCTTCACACAAGTGTCATCCATCCCCCTCTTTCCTCCAATAATTATTTTCTTTAAATTATTAATTGACTCATTTCCCTCACCCACCTAGAGTTGCTCCTAAATATCCTCCTAGGTGTTCCTAGTTCCCCTTTACATGTTTTAAATACTTTCCCTGAAATGAAGTTGCTAATTTTAGTTCATTTTAGAAGGTTCTTAATTGTAGATTCCTTACTATGTTGACCTCGCTTTTTACCATAAGTTCTCATCTTTCTTTTATAATGTTTCCTCCATTTACTTAGTTTCCCAATTCTTATTATTCCATTCTTTCCCCTTCTTATTAAACCAAAAATGGCAGTTGCGCTATTAAATCTTTCCCTTTTATTAATTATTTAATATCTCTTGTACTTTCACAAGTTAAGAAATAATTTCTTCTTTGCAAATTTTTAAATCCATTAGTTTTAATTAAATTCTTACTCTCTTCAATTACCCCAATACCTCTTCAATTACCCAAGAATTTTATGAAGACTAAACCATTAATTTCATGGGTTTTGTTTAAATTTTTATTTTTATTCTGTGGTCTTTTTCTTAAGGTTACACTCAAATTTTTACCCTAGAAAAGTTTTAGACTTAGAACTTATATTCAACTGGGTGACACTTGGTTAAGGAAGTTGTTTAAGAATTCTTGTATACGCTAATGTCTTAGGGCCATCTAGGTTTGTTTCTTCATCATCATCAACGCCGGACAAGTGTTCTTTAGGACGCACTCACGGCTCCAAGGTGCCACTTGCCCCATTCGCTTCTTCTCACGCCGACGCGTCTTCAGGATGCACCACGGCTCCAAGGGTGCCACTCGCCTTTTTTTCATTTTCCTTGCGTGATGTGCCATTTAGGATGCACCACGTATTCCAAGGGTGCCACTCACTTTGTGGTTCTCTATGACATGCCCTTCCGTGGATGCAATCACGCCTATGCTACCCAACTGGATCGATTGGTAGACATCTATAACCCTGTGAGTCAACACTCCGCCAAGTGAACTTGTGGGAGACCAGTGGCTCTAAGGAATAAGGCCCCCATTTATTGCTAATCTATTAGAATCATCGTGAGCAACTGTCAGAGTCTTCCCTCACGAACAGGTGGGTCTTATCTAACTAGGTAATAGTTAACCTGTTATGGCGGCAAGGTTAGTAGGTTGTATGTGGCCGTTGTCCACACCTCTCCCTCAACCTCTCTGGAAATCATGTGTGGCCCCTTTACTCCATATGTGAGTCTGTTCAGCAAGCTATCGTCAACCTGCATCATCAACAATCGTATTAGGACATGTCCACATCATATCATCAAATTGAATATACTAAAATCATAGTAAACAATCAACACCAAAGCACACTCCCTGACTCGATCTGGAGTCCAAGGGGTCCCGTCGATGCCTCTGCATCCTCAAGGTCAAAAACCCTGCGCACTCAGTAAAAATGAGTCAGTAGCACCTGTCCATGTCGAAGCAGTAAAACATCATGTCCTCTATCATATCGCATCATAATCAAGGATAAATTTTTTCTTATCATAAAAGTCCAGATCACTTGCGAGCAAGTGTCCTCAAAGAATAAGTTTTCTCAGTGCGCCAAAGCGGGATGTTACAACTTTTAATAGATGGTAGGTGTATCCCATATTTTTATACATAAACTTAGCAAGTAGATTGA
Organism: Picea sitchensis; assembly: GCA_010110895.2. Lineage (NCBI taxonomy): Eukaryota > Viridiplantae > Streptophyta > Pinopsida > Pinales > Pinaceae > Picea > Picea sitchensis. The sequence continues at coordinate 50,595 of SNQJ01S0003040.1, forward strand.
CTAAAATCATTGGATTATCAATGATTGAGCACAAGTGGCAAACATATCGAGAATTTCAAGGATCCAATTTAATCGTCAAATTCTTGTTGGAAGAGCATCCCAATATTTCAATAACATATATCCATGATTTCCAGACCGGGATAGCATTTGAATTCAAAGATTGAAGGGTAGTCCCAGATTTTAAGTAGAAAACATTTAACAGTTAAATAAATTTGGTAGTTAGAGACAAGTGGTGGAAAAAGTTCCTAATTTTATGGAAGAAACTAATCCAACAGTCTTCAACATTCAAGATGTTGTAGCTTTTTCTTGTTTAGTTTATGATTTTTTCTAGAAAGCTAGCAACAATTTGGGTATTGTTTTGGTTATTTAAACTATGTATTTGAACTATTGAAAGGGGTGCAGTTTTTCAAAGACCCGAGAGGTCTTAAGAAGTAGAAATGACTGTAGATATAAGTTTGTAAGCTGGAGGGCATGTGGTTATAAGCTAGTATGTTATTGAAGATTCGTATGAGTTGTTTTATCAGATTTTGTCCTTATGTTTTCTATTCTATTCTTCTTTTTTTTTGAATGTATTGTCTTTGATTTATGGATTCCTAAACCAACATAAGATTTGATGAAAAATTTCCCATTTATCATTGTTACTATTCAAGCATGTCTAAATTCTCTTTGCAGAGAGGATATTTTCTTAGAGAACGTTTATCTTTATGTCAATTTTTTTTCTCTTCATCATTAAACAAATATTGTTCTTGATAGGTAGATTAGATGCCTTTAATGAGAAGAATGTTTATGAATCCATTGCCCAATGGTCCATCACTAATCTGAAATGACCTCTGTTGTCTTTTGATTTCTTTCAAATCTTGCTAATCCTTGATTTTAAATCTAATTTAAAATAAGTTCCATGTTACCAAGCTCACCCGATCTACAGTATTATGTGAATTCTTGGAGAGCTAACATATTTGCGTCGTAGCCAGGGAACGAAGAGTGAAGCAAGATTTCTGGGAGAATGACATAGATCTAGATCTTGATGGTAGACAAGAGAAGGACACATAAATTGACTGTAATCATCTACCTGGTGACTTCACATTCAAAGACTCCACTGGAGGAAGGATCCTAATGATCGAAAGATGATTACACGGAAGGGAAAAACTAGGTATCAGTTCATGAGTTTTCTCCATGAACTCTTATTTTTCTTTATAATCTCATTTCTCTCTTTCCCTTCACGTATAAAGAGGGTTATCCTTTGCTTTGTCTATTCGTATGATCATAATCCTTCCTTTATATATCCATCCATGGAAAAAGAAAATATGCATACTACTTGTGTTGTAGATGTTGATCATGTATCCTCACTTCAGCCTATTGAGAAGAACAAGGTTTATATCTCAATCCTTCTTGAACATGCTCAACCCTGTAACCTTAAGGATGATAAATTTGAGTTATCTTCTTATCAAATCTTATCACCTTCTTCTATCATTGTTGAACCTTTCCATCAGTTTGTTAAGCCTCATTTTTAGCCCACAGATTTTCAAACTAGAATCAGAGACAAGCTGTTTAAAACTTTAAGGCTGACATCTTATCTTCATCGTTACCCTCTTATCTTCTTCAAGTATCTTCCCCATTTTTCTGGAGAGGGTCATGTTACAACTGAGATACATTTGGGGTCCTTTGAGAAATTTGTTGATCAGTTTGAGATAGTAAATGAAGATGTTACCATGAGGTTGTTGTCCAAATCCCTTTTTGGAGATGTTGATGTTTGGTTTAAAGGTTTGGGAGTCGATTCTATTGGTTCTTGGATCAATATATGCAATGAATTTTTAAAGTAATGGGGTGAAAATAAGTCCCTTGATCAGTACTTGGTTGGTTTTAATGCTTTGAAGAGAGGGGAGGAAGAAGCTATGGCTATATTCAACATGAGGTTTTATAGTATTTATCATAGAATGTCATTGAAAATACGACCTTCTGAGACTGTTGCCATGGTGTACTATGTAATGGCTCAACATCCAGATCTTTTCCTTCTCTTGAGAGAAATGAAATATTCATATTTAAGACACTTGTTTGAGGATGAAGAAGAAGTCGAGGAGAACATCTGGGCTTGCAAGAGGATTTGAGATCAGGCATACTTTGAAAATATGCATGCACATGAACAATAAGAGGATTGTGAGTATGATTTAGATTTGAAACTGAATTCTTCAGTATTTTCAGATTTTTCTATGTATCAGGACACATATCATGCCTATGATCAGTTTCTTAATCAATTTGAGCATGCAGTAACATATAATTATATAGATAATTTCATATTCTTAGATGATCTTAATCAGAACACTTTAAATCATGCTATACAATTATCATATAATCAATATTCTGAAAATGAAACTGTTACTCTTGGTGGTCAAGAGTTTCTTACTGAAGAACAAGAAGGTTATCTATTTTCAATCAAAGTGGAGTGTATGTATGAGCATTTGTCTTTTCTAAATCAACACATCTCTGATCATGGTTTTGAGGATCTGGTTGCAGTTTTATTGGAGTCATATTTTTTAGATTCTATAAAGGTTTCAGATTTCATTATTTCCCCAGCATTCGTGGGTGAGTATGGTTTTCTGAATGAATCTATATTGTTGTTGTTATATTTGTGTCATTATTTATGGATCACTGCCAAAGACGAGATCATTTCATTCCTAAATTTATTTGAATGGTTGTTGTGGAAGTCTTTTTTTACTTGACCAAGTTGGATATCTGGCTAGAGTAGACTAGCATAGGTAATAAGCTCGCTTCCCGAGAATTTATTTTTCCTCAGTTTGTACAGTGAGAGAAGATTTGCAGTATAAAGTTTATTTGCAGAAGGTCTTTTCAGTTTTCTTCAATAAGTGGTGGTATCAAAGGTTGGTTGCGTAGAGAACCAAGTCAATGGATAAGGCCACTAGAACTGCTAGGTGCTTGGAGCCTCGCAGGGAGGTCTCCATCCCAATTGGAGCCAATGTTAGCACTCAAAAGAGTACCTTTAAAATTTTGATTCTTTGACAAGTTGTGCTAGATTTTCTATATATTCAAGTATTTAACCAAGTTTCTATAACCTCCAAAATCCCCATCGAGTCTTGACGAGTTTCCATTGATCCTTTTTTCCAAAATCACATGATCTTTGTCCTCCAGGTATTTGTAGCAAAATATCAAATTTCTATCAAAATTCTACCAAATGGTTATGAGGTTTCACCTTTTGTTACTTTTTGGGTCAAAACTTTTATAAAACACACACATATATCTTTTTCAAAAGAAAAATTTTGAAATTATATTTTATTATGTGTTTTAAAAATAAAAAACTTTTTGTCATAGAAATTTGAAATAAACGATGATGTGTGTGCATGAGGTAGGCTAGAGTGTCTATCCAAGACCTAATATTCACCTCATTAAGTAAATCCTACACTACCAAAAATAATGGGTCCACAACCCATTCTCCAAGTCCATCAAATCATCGATATCCTCAAACCATATAACATATCATGACATTCAAGCCAAACACACAGAATCAAGCATCAAATACAACTGCCCTGTTCCAAGGCAAGGAGAAACCTACTAAGTGCACTACGCGTCGAAATTTCATGAGGAAATTGGTGCATATAAACACCAAAGTCAACCTTATTCTCTTAAATCTGGGATTATTCCCATTTTGTGAATAAAAAAAAACACAGACTTTAAAATCCCAAACGTCAGGTGTCAAGGATACATTGTGCCAGCAGAATTGTCAATAGCTCATGGGTGTCAAGGTAGATATGTGCAAACAGTGCCAAAGTTACATATGTTGAAGAAGAGCAAGCTAAATTTTGTTTGTAGATATGAAGATGGATGTCATGTCTGAATGGCAGCGCATATGTCAATAATGCAGTATTTACAAAATCACTATGAAGAGAGGAAATATAAGGTTACTGGTACAACTGAAAAGGATGTTCGCACAGAAATAAATGTTGTTCTTACTGCTCCTCATATGAAACCTAAGCTCCAAATTCTCACCATCTCAACGGAAGTTGAATTCTCAGCTTTGAAAAACTTATGCGATCACGCTTGTTTAGGTAAAAGGTTACAAGGTCATGTTGGACATGTTTATGCTACAAATTTCATCCCAAAAGGGGATTCCATTTCATCTGCATCAAAAGATTATACAGTCTGATTATGGAGTTCCAAGATGAATTCAAATATTTTTTTCTATAGAGTAGATACACATCAGATGATTGGAGTACATTCTAAAAGATGGAAGATTCCACAAATGTGTATGGTTGCAAAGTATAAGATCATAGGCCTGTTAGTTGAAAGCAGAGCTTGGCAATCAATGGTGGGCAAATCATTTCACTACTAGATATGCTCGATAGTTAAATAAAGGAGAGAAAGCCGATGGGAAAAACCATGAACCTGTGAATAAACTTAAAGGGCATTCAAATCAGAACTCAAGTGAAACAATCTCAAGAGGATATTTCAAGACAAATTCAACATTCAATGAACAAGTGACAGTCAAGTGCAGATTTTAAGGCATAAGATCAGTGGACAAAGAATTTTAATGGCAGAACATTTAATAGATGGCAGGTTTATCCCAGATTTTTATACATAAACTTAGCAAGTAGATTGACTAAAAGAAGTGGATTATTAGTGATTGAGCATAAGTGGAAAACAAATCGAGCATTCCAAGTATCCAATTTAGTCGTCAAATTCTTGTTGGTAGAGCATCCCAATATTTCAAGAACATATATCCTTGATTTCTAGACCAGGATAGCATTTGAATTCAAAGATTGAAGGGAAGGCCCAGATTTTAAGGAGAAAAAATTTAATAGTTAAAGACATTTGGCAATTAGAGACAAGTGGTGGCAAAAGTTCCTAATTCTATGGCAGAAACTAATCCAACAGTATTCATCATTCGAGATGTTGTAGCTTTTTCTTGTTTAGTTTATGATTTTTTTTTGGAAATCTAGCAACAGTTTGGGTATTGTTTTGGTTATTTAAACTAGGTATTTGAAATATTGAAAGGGGGTTCAGTTTTTCAAAGACCCGAGAGGCCTTAAGTAGTAGAAATAACTGTACATATAAGTTTGTAAGTCGGAGGGGCATGTGGCTATATGCTAGTATGTTATTGAAGATTCATATGAGTTGTTTTATCATATTTTGTCCTTATTTTTTCTATTCTATTCTTTCTATTCTTCTTTTTGTTTTAATGTATTGGCTTTGATTTATGGATTCCTGAAGCAGTAGAATATTTGTTGAAAACTTTCCCATCTATCAATGTTACTATTAAAGAACATCTAATTTCTCTTTGCATAGAGGATCTTTGCTTAGTGAACACTTATCTTTATGTCAATTTTCTTTCTCTTCATCATTAAACAAATATTGTGCTCGATAGGTAGCTTATATGCCTTTAATGAGTAGAATGTTTATGATTCCATTGCTAATCTACAGTGACCTATGTTGTCTTTTCCTTTCTTTCAAATCTTGTTGATCCCTAATTTTAAATCTAATTTAAATGAAGTTACATGTTACCAAGCTCACCCGATCTATAGTCTAGGGTGAATTCTTGGAGAGATGACATAGCATACCTAAGCAGATCCATGAATCAGGCCTCATACTCTGCCACCATACGACCACCATGTCGTAAGGAGTTGAACTCATTGAGCTAGCGCTCGATGAATTCCTCTGAAAGATACCTCTCCCGGAACCGCTCCTCGAATAGTTCCCATGACACGTCTTCGATGACCATGTTTAGTTGTGGTAGGAGCGTCTTCCACCATAGAAGAGAGCTCCCCTTTAGCTAAAATACTTCCATGCGAACTTTCATGTTGGAGGTGTAGTCGTGAAGTGCGAAGCACATTGCCATGTTATCCAAACATGTCTCGGTGGCTGCGTCATCTGTGGCACCCATGAACTCAAGAAACTTGACCTTCTCGAGTTCTCTGTAAATAATACCACTGCCAAGTGGAGCACGTTGTGAACCCTCATTAGGTACATGCACCATGTCCTCATCTCTATCGATTCGGTTAAACAAGGCCTCTGACATCCTCTGAAAGGACCCTCTCCAATCAACCACAATAGCTCCCCCAAAACCTCCTCCCCAAGCACCACGTCATCTACCTCCACGGCGTCCTCTATCCAGGATTACCGTAGGGACAATTTTAATTTTAATTTATCGATAAATTATTGATCAATGTATTATATCGAGGAATACATGATGATCCATAGTCATAGGGTTGAACATGCTATGATACCATATGTAACGCTCCCTCCGTTATGACTAGGAAAAGCGGATTTTTTTTTTTAAAGCATTGGGAAATTAACGTCAACACATAATTCATAGAAATGCATAATCAAACGACATCATAATCAAAATAATTACAAGTGACTCATCGTCGTAATAAATAATGATGGAACCAACACATCAACATAAATGATAGTGACACATGACCAACACATAAACATAAATAGCGATGTAGTTCAACACATCACAATCCACTTAATCAAATTATAAACAATGATCAACCAGATACTAAATATTAAAATGACTACTCACCCATCCTACCCTGCAAGGTTAGGACCTCCAAGACACATAATCAACGCTCAAGCCCAAGATTCATATGATTCATATCATTGATCATCAACAAGGAGGTGTCTAAATCCCACTAACACAATCAAGTCGAAAACCAACTAGCTCAATCAATCAAGATCATTATTGTTCATGGAACGAGAGAATTTAAATACTCAATCATTCATACATCGATATTATTTATGTCGCAAGAGAATTCTAAATACTCAATCAGCGATACATCCATATTATTCATGATGCATGAGAAATCTACTTTATTTTGCACGGTGCAAGAGAATATAATTACTAAATCAATCATATGCCAACATTATTCTAAAGGCGCAATTGTAATCAACTTTAATTTATAAGGTGCAAGAGATTATAAGGGCTTAATCAGTCATATAACAACATAAGTTAAGGCATAAGTGAAATCAACTTTATTTTATTTTCATGGCGCAAAAGCAAACATCTATTTAATTTCAAGGCACGCGACTAATCAATTACTGAATTAAACAAGTCCCCGAGGTGTAGGACAGTCGGTGACGGAGTGTGTTGTTAAGCCACTCCGTGATGTTAAAGTCACCGGTTCGAAACCTGCGGGGACAAAAAATCCAACCATGTT